>ML430834.1:59416-281255 GCA_005239525.1 Nicotiana knightiana
AAAATAAGCATTGTCCCCAATGCTTAACACAATAAGAGTAAAGGATGGGTAAGAGTGAAGAAAACTCCCTATGGCTCCTTGGCCATCTCTGTGTCCATAGCAGTGTCACCGACCTCAGTCTCATCTAACTGAATCTTATCATCATCAACTCCAAGAGTGACTGGGTTAGCGAACATCTAACGTAGTTCCTTGGCAGTGTCAGTAGCAAGGTCTGGCTCCTCAGACTGGCCAGCTAGTGCCGTATGTGCTGTAGTCTGGGCCTAGATGGTGCAGGTCACTCAACATGTCAAATGGAATGTCTCCGGCTGTTGCAAACTTGGTAACCCGTCTGCGGAGCTTGTCCACTAAGTTTTTGGAGGCCTGGGACTTCTGCATCTTCTTCACTTACTTGCCCAACTCTTCTAATCACCGACCCATGCTGCACCAAAGTAGCCATGATTGTGTTTTGGTTCTCCAAGATTTTCTTCAGAGATTCTTCAACTGTTAGGGGAAATTTGGGATGTCGGAATGGAGGACTATTCTGCAATAGTACTAGATATGTCAAACAACTTTGTAGTAGCTGTTTGCATCTAGTTGTTGAGGCTCGCCAATTTATGGGGGACTCGCAGCATAGATAGTAGAGCAGTAGGCATCGGCACTGGCTTCAAAGCCTAGTTGGATAATAGGGGTTGTTGGAAGCACTCAGGCTGGAGATGGAGGCATGGCTGCTGCACTAGCTGAAGGATCGGCAGAGGTGGATGGCATGTCAACTATTTTTGCAGCTACCACTGATGGCTCATCAGACTAGCCTATGGTAGTAGTCGGCTGACCCTTTCTCTTAGGGTTGTGTGCATCCATCAACAAGTACCACAAGAAGGGCTTTTTTGCCTACACCTTTGTATCAAAATCTCTCGGCTCCACCCTCATATCCATAAGCTATTCAGTAATGGTGTTGGGATACATGTAGGAGGTATCAGCTCGCCTGGCGACCACAGATAGGTTGGCCGACATCACGGCACACACTTTGATCGGGTACCCAGCCATGATGGAGGCGACTATAACTGCCTATGAGATCGGAAGGTATGTCTCATTATGACTCGAGTCTAGCCGGTTGCATACACATCATTGCTATTTGGTTGCCACATAGATTTGCACACGCGGAACACCACCTTTTCATCACTCACTCCGAAAGTGAGTTCTCCCGCTTCCACATCAACAAGAGCCTTTACCATAGCAAGGAAAGGTCTTCCAAGAATAATCGGCACCTTATAAACCACTTCACAATCAAGAATAACAAAATTTGATGGATGAATGAATTTATCAACATGAACCAATACATCTTCAAATCACTCCTAACAGTCTCTTCATGGTACGATTGGCCATTTGTAATCTCATAGATGTGGGTCTTAGTTGCCCAATTAATAAAGTCATTAAAACTGAATAGGGAATCAAATTGATACTTTCCCCAAGATCGCAAAGAGCTTTAGCAAAATTAGTACTTCAAATGGTACAAAGGATTGTGAAAGCACCGAGATCTTCCAATTTAGGAGCCATAGAACGCAAAATTTCATTCACTTGATGAGTGACTTTGATAGTTTCAAAATTCATCTACCGCTTCTTTGTCTCCAAATCCTTCATAAACTTTGCATAACCGGGCATTTTTTTCCAAGTCTTTGACTAATGGCACATTTATTGAGAGACTCTTCATCACATCAATTAACTTTTTGAATTGATTATCGCCATTTTTCTTGGAATGCCTTTGAGGATATGAAGGAGGAGGCTTAGGCAATGATGCCTTATCCTTTTGCACTACCGGTTCTGGTATGTCAATAGCATGATCCCTAGACGGTCTCACTTCCTCTTGAGTCTCTTCCACATTATCCTCAATATCAATCCGCGCTTCATCATTTGTTTGCACCACATTGTTCGGGATCTCTAATTCTTCTACCACTTGCTCATCATCCACAATATGCCATTGACTTGAGGTGGGTGCATTCCGACCTCTTCCACTTCTTGTAGTTACGGCCATGGCATGCCCCGTACTGTTCCCACCCTTTGGGTTCACCATCGTGTCACTTGGTAGTGCCCCCTTAGGATGAGAATTTAGAGCTTGAGAGATTTTCCCCATTTGTACGTCTAAGTTGCAGATCGATGTGTTGTGTGAAGCAAGTTGGGCATCGAAATCAGTATTCTTCTCCGTCATATGCTCTAACATGTTCTCAATACGGCCCATTACATTGTTGGAAGAACTAGGACCTTGGGAAGGATAAGGAGGCGGGTTGCTCTGTTGTTGATACATCGGGGCCCTTTGTAAACCCGCCATGATTTCCTTGATTGTTACTCCATCCTCCTTGATTGTTGCCTCCCCAATTTCCTTGGTTATTTTTTTATGCCAGTTCTGTTGATCATTGCCTCCACTCCACTTTCTTTGATTGTTGTTGTTATTCCAATTTCTTTGATTGTTTCCACCACTCCAATTACATTGGTTGTGAGAATTTCAATTGCCTTGATTATTTATAGGTCTGCATTATTTTTGTCTATGGCCTTGGAAGTTGTTTCTTTGCCCTTGAAAGTTGTCCACATTGGGAATCTTCTTCTTGGTCGTTGTAAGAGTCATCTTGATGAAATCCACTATCATCTTGCACAAAATTTCCCACTCTTTGTTGCACTTGTGGACCCCTTCTTCACCGTTTGTTCACCATCATACTTACTCCCTCCATTGCATTGACTTGCCTTGGGTTTCGCACTTGTTGAAGTAAATCTTTTGCCAATTGGTTCATGGTGGTATTCAATTTGGCTATGGCTTGCCCATGGTCATGCAACTCTTTGTATAGGAGAATCACATTGGGATAACCTTATGGAATAATAGCCCAGGATTTCCACGCCGACGAAGTATCCTCCATCTTATCCAAAATATCACACGCCTCCGCATTAGGCATAGTCATGAAGTTCCCACCGGCAAGTTGATTCACTACACATTGGTTGGTTGTATTGATCCCCTGATAGAAAGTTTGTTGAATCATCTTCTCCATCATATCATTGTTGGGACACTCTTTAACAATTTTGCTATAATGTTCCCATATCTCATGTTGCGGTTCATCGATGTTAGATGTTTATCCCAAAGTATAGCCATGTGCCTGGGAGAGAAGTACTTAGATATAAATTTCTCCGCCAATTAATCCCAAGTATGAATTGAATGGTTTGGCAAACATTCCAACCAATCTAAAGCTTTCCCCGTAGAGAGAAGGGAAAAAGCCTTAGCCTCAAAGAATACTTGGAGACATTTATTTGTTTACTCCCCCAACACGTATCTACGAACCATTTCAAATGTTTGTATGCATTTTGACCCGGTGCACCGGTGAATAACACTCGTTGCTCGAGCAAAGTGATCACCACGTTGGTTATTTAAAAGTTGACCGCCCTAATATGGGGAGGGATTATTGCACTTGCATACCCTTCATTCGGCATCACCCTATGTGGATCCGCTCATGGTGGAGGTGGGGGTGGAGCGGGTGCATTGCCATGAGGCACTCGGCCTCGTCTATTGGATTAAGGTTCAAGAGGGACCTCATCCATTTTATCATTCTCAATGTCCACATCCCCCAAAGCAATATTTTGGAGCTCATTGTTTTCCATGATTGTACCTATAATTCTCAACATGTTAATAACAAGGAAGGAAACAAATATTCCCAAAACACACCTAAATATATAGCTATACCGTTTTCACTCTCCGGTAACGGTGCCAAAATTGATCTCGTCCAATTCACACCTCAAATCAAAGATATTAAATGGCCGATTGCGATAATAGTAACCCAACAAAGAGTCGGGATTGAATCCACATGGGTGTATATATGGGAGTTAGGAGTATATATCGTAGTACGTGTTTGTCTCTATGTCTATTTTAAAACTAAGATTTTAAATTTAAGAAATAAAACTAAGAAATTGTTTTTGTTGTTTTTCAAGTTTGTAAAAGGCCTAGGTCTATGACCATCACTTAGGTGTTTGCCTAATGGGATATGAACCTCAATGCTTGTTTCGTTGATCGGGGTGTATTATAGCGATCAACTTTCAATTACCCACTCAATACCTCTCGGTCAGAGAATTATTTTTCTTGATTTGGCTTTCTCAAGTCCAAATGGGTATTGCATAAAACGGTTGATAAAGATTAAGTCGGATTATTACTATCTCTAGGTTGAACCCTTTAATTGGGTTACTCAATCTCTCGATTGACCCAATTTCTTAATAGCCAATTTTTTCTAGACTAAGTCTCTCTTTCACAAGTAGAGACTAAGTGAAATAAGAATTAACTAATGTTTGAAACCATTATTTCCAAAAATTAAAGCACGAACAAGAATAAATAAAAAACACCCAATCATAAACAAACACTAAATTAGATACCCATGAGGTTTACACACTAGGGTTGGGTCCCAACCCTAGTAAGAATCTAGCTACTTATGCTTGAAATTGAAGAAATAGAAGAAGAAATGCTAATTAAACTTATATTTTAAAATCAAAAAATAAAATCTATGTAAAAATAGTCCAAAATAAAGAAAACTACTAAAAGGGACAACTCTTTCCACAAATGGGTTTCAAGCGTTGTGATGTCCAAAATCTTCTAAACCCACCGGTCCCTTCTACTACCACCGGTATCCATTGAGTCGTTGTAAAAAATGAAGGTTGAAGGACCAATAAAATCATAAACGAATATTTAGTAAGAAAAAGTGTATTAAAGAGAACTTACGAAGCAATTCCAAGAAACCGGAAAGGATGAAGTCGTTATTGGAATAATGTCACTGGTGGTATTTTTAACGAACTGTTCCATCCACCCACATTCATTATAGTGAAGCATAGTGGCCACGCTTGCAAAAGCTTATCATTTCCCCGCGGAAGATTTTGGGCGAATAGAGATTCATCAGATGAGTTAGGGTTACCTCCTCTCTAGTTTCTAGGAACAAACACCGAAGGTAGACCGCCGTCCTCCACACTGAAGGACATAGCTGTGCCAAACACACCTGGTAGCTAAGGAAAAATTCCGCAATCACGGAATCAAGCTCTCCGCTCAAAGAAAGTGCACCCGAATTAAAGGGATACATGAAAGATATGTAAATCCTTCCTTGGGAAGAGTCACTCGGTTCAATAGGTCAGGAGCAATAATGTCCAACTCATGACAGTGGTAGTCCTCCTTCACAGCAGGAATGTTGGAAGGGCGAATAGAAGAAGGGTACCTACTAACAGCCCAAGTGTGAGGGTTAGCAGTAGGAAATTTCTCTTAAAATCCTTCGAAGTACTATGATTTTTTGGGATGATGGAACCCACTGTAGGAGGAACAAAATCCTTGGGATTGTTCTTTCCCTTTGAAGAACCAGCATGTTTTGAAAAGGAAGCCATTGGAATAGAGGGAAGGAAAATTTCTAGTTCGACGAAGATCAGAAAAACGTTGGGAAATAAAGATGCAAATTAGAAGTTTGAGAGATTATAGAGTACATAAGAGAAGGATGATGCGTATAAACAATTTTTGGAGGCTAAATTCATGGCCAAGATTACCTAGATAATTAGTAAAAGCTGTGTTGAAATGTGGGATGGTGGGTGTTCGGGGCATCAAAGGGAGTTATAGTAGTTCCTGCCAAAAAGGTGCTTTGTACCAACTTCCCAGTAACTCAAGATTGTGTCACCAAAAAGCAGGGGGATTATCTGTATAGGGAAAAACATGACACGACTTGTGCCCGCTTAAAGGAAGGACACGTGGAACACAAGATGGGGATAGCCACCAAACATAGCTATTATGCTTGTCACCAGAAGGAATAACGATAATAAAAGGATAATTAAATGCTTTGCGCCCGGTAACATTTAATACAGAATATTTTGCAGCATTAATGATGATATCCGGTTACGAAGAAGTTAGCATTTATGTCCAACATTATATGTTCATCAATGGCCATCATAATTGACATTAAAGAAGGACATGATCCTAGGACTACCTAACTTAGACATAGCTATAAATGGGGAGCTCAGTTATCATTGTAAAGGACATAAATTTTTTGGCTGACTTACACTACATTATATACAGCATTTTAATACAAGTATACTCTCTTTCTTTTGATTTGATCATTGTTGTGCTCAGAAACCCACTTCTAGGACTCATTAGCTCAGATTTTTTGAGTTTTGTCAGGTTCCGAGGTGCGAGTCTAAGTTTGACTTTTTTGTTGAATTTGGGTTTTTGATTAAAGATTTGACTTTTATTTATTGAGTTTGTTTCCTTTGGGATTCTTTGGTGTACTTGATTTTCTTTTGGCTAGTTTCGAGCCGTTTGAAGGTTGGTACGCGTGGGATGGCATTTATAGAGTATTGTTTGGCGTGCTCGGTATTGGATTCAGCTTGTTCGAGGTAACACTTCTAAACTTGGAGATGAGGGTATGAATCCTTGAACATAAGTGTTATGTGTTTGGTGTTGACGTGACACACATGCTAGGTGACGGACATGTGGGCGTGCACCGTGTGAATTATGACTCGATTGATTATGTATACTGTGTAGTTACCTAATCTTATTTCCATTCTTGAAATTTCTACGTGTTAAATAATTGAGATGCGAATCATGTTAGAAATCATGTTTAGGCTATATGCTTATTCTATTGGGACCCACTGAGGTCATATCTAAAGTTGAGTAGTTTTCTTAAATTGTAGTTACATTCTTAGTTATATTCATTCATTCACATATCATATCTTAGTGTATGCTATTCTTTGTTGTCACATCATGTTATCATTGTTTGGGCTAATTGGAATGAGATTGCGAGTCCGTGAGGTTGGAGAGATATTGTGGATCAGGCTGCACATCGCAACCAGTCATATTGGTTTTATATATATTATTATTTTATGGATCGGGTTGTTGCTGCAGTAGGCCATGTTGGCTTATATTAGTGCTTAGGCAAGATCCGCCCCTCCAAAGTCTAACATACAAGTAGTGAGCGCAGGTATTGAGTGTGCTGAGTGATTGAGCGCGATGAATAGGAGTGCGAGACGGTGAGATTGAGTACTCTGAGAGTGTGAGTACATGAGTTCATCACTGTGATGCATTGCATTTGACATGCATACTTGACATACAAGCATATAAATGCATTTTCTCATGCTACACGATTTTGTGAAATTCATGATTTCACATGAACATTGACATGTAGGCATTAGATGTACTTTCCTCATGCTATCTTAGAATGAAATATCTTATATGTTGTTGAAACTTTTTGGGAAAATTCATAGTTTTCTGATTTTACTGGTATTTTGGTGATTTCGGTGAAAGACTTGGGTTTTACTGTTACACCTGAAAAGCAGACTTATTTTTCATAACTATGAATGAGGTGAGCATGGTATCTTTGAATATTACTTGTACTGTTTTCATTAAATTGTTGTTAGTTGTTCTTGGCTGTTGGTGTTGGACTGTAACCGTTGTCCAAGCTCGTCACTACTTTCAACCTAATGTTAGGTTTGTTACTTATTGAGTACATGAGATCGGTTGTACTCATACTACACTTCTGCGCCTTGTGTGCATATTTTAGAGCTGATATTGCTGTGTATGGAGGAAGATGGCTGTGAAGATGAACCTACATTTTCTGTGATAGTTGCCTCTTGTCCATGGTAGCTTTAGATTTATAAAAACCTGTATATGTACATTTTGTAACGACCCGACCGGTCGTTTTGAGCATTTTTACTTCACTCGGTAGTTTGAGGGATGAGGAAAAGTGGACTTCATGATTGAAGCTTTAAGTTGGAAGAGTTGACCAAGTTTGGCTTTAGTGTATTTAACCCCGAATTGGAGTTTTGATTGATTCATTAAGTCCGGATGGTGAGTTTGGACTTGGGCGTATGCCCGGATTGGCATTTGGATATTTCTTGAAGGTTCTAACGTTAATTGGCGAAAGTTGACAATTTGGAGTTTTGGAATGATCAGTCATTACCGGAAGTTGACTTTGGTGGTATCGGGTTCGAATTTTTGTTCCTGGTGTTGGAATAGTTTCGTTGTGTCATTTGAAACTTTTGTGCAAAATTTGAGATCATTCCGAGTTGATTTGATATGGTTCGGCACGAGTTTTGGAAGTTGAAAATTTAAAAGTTTATTAAGTTTGATTTGAGGTACGATTCAAGGTTTTTATGTTGATTGATGTGATTTGAAGCTTCGAATAATTTCGTATCGTGTTTTAAAACTTTTTGGTATGATTGAATGGGGTTTCTAGGGGCTCTAGTATGTTTTGGATCATTGGTTGAGAAACTAGTTAAGTTAGGGATTTGGAGTTTGACCATGGTCAATATCGGGTTAAGATGACCCCTTTTCGGTGTTGAGCGCGTAAGCATGTTTGTAGCGTATTTTATGACTGGAATGCGTATATGGTTTTTGTCGGGGATGTTCCGGATGAGTTTTGGGTGCTAAAATTAAAAAAAATTCGTTGCTGATTTTCTGGTGTAAAATAATTATGAAAATGTCATTTTTATAGCATAAATTTCAAAACATCATTTCAAACTTCAAAACATCATATCTCCCTCATTTTAAGGACAAATTAGGTGATTCAAAAGTCTAACTTGACTGAAATTTCAAAAGGAATATATTAGAGGCATCAAAAGTGAGCTTTAAAATTATTTGGCACACAAAACGAGACAAAACAATTGGTCAAAAAATATTTAATATCGAGAGATTGTTCATTTGGTCAAATTATAGTTGGGGAGCTCGGATTTGGGAAATATTTTAGGCGATGTTCACCATATAAATTTGGGTAAGTATTCTCTACTAGGTTTTGGTTATATTCTTCGAATTTTATTTTTAGTTTTGGTAATTGGATTGTGAATTTTAAAAAGCAAATTGGGGTGTTTTCACCAAAGTTTCATAGAGTGGATTTTTTAGTTTTGAACATCAATTCAGAGTCGGATTTGGTTGAAACTAGTAAAGTTGGACTCGTAATTGTATGAATTGTCAGATTTTGTAAGTTACATCGAATTTCGAGGCACGAGCTCGGGTTTGAAATTTTTGTAAATTTTGAGAATTTGATTAAAGATTTGACCTTTATCGATTGGTTTTGTGCCCATTAGCATTATTTGATGAATTTTGAGTGCTTTTGTTTAGTTTCGAGCCGTTCAGAGATCGGTACGTGTGAGATGGCATTTTAGAACATCGTTTGGCGTGCTCGACATAGGATTTAACTTTTTCGAGGTAAGTAACACATCTAAACTTGGTTCTTAGGGTATGAAACCCCGAATTGAGTGTTATGTAATTGATATTGAGGTGACACATATGTTAGGTGATGGGCGTGTGGGTGTGCACCGTGTGAATTGTGATTTAGTCGATTCTATGGAACTGTGTATCTATCTTCTCTAGATATTTTCACTGTACTCTATGTGTTAGAACACCTGAGTTGTAATTCATGCTAGAAATCATGCTTAGGCAGATGTTCGTATTATTAGGACTCGCTAAGGTCATTTATGTTGTTGAATTATATGTTTAAATTGAAGTTTTGTACTCAGTCATATTTAATCATTGCATATCATATCTCAATCTCTTTTGTTATTTATTGATACATCATATCATCATTTTTGGGCTAGTTTCATGACATTGTGAGCCTGGAGACTGGAGAATTTTGATGACTGAGTGAGGCTGAGTGCCTGATTGTGAGTGATATTTATGTGATCGGGCTGGACGTTGCATCATGCTTTATTGATCTATCCATGGATCTCGCTTATTATAGCGCTTGGGCTGAAGCAACCCCTCCGTAGTTTGTACATACCCGTAGTGAGCGCAATTAATTTTTATTGAGGGATGGATCTTCCCTGGGCATAGATTTTTCCCGAGTCATTTATATTCGGGATGGATCTTCCCCCGGGCTAGATGTTGGCCATATACAGTACTGAGTGACTGAGCATGTCGAGTGATTGAGCAATATGAATGGAAAGTGTGAGACAGTGAGATTGAGTACTCTGAGAGTGTGAGTACACGAGTTGATCACTGAGATACATTGCATTTGATATGCGTACTTGAGATTCATCCATAGAGATGCATTTCATTCTGCTACCCAATTTTGGTGATATTCATGATTTCACCTGCATAGTGACATATAGGCATAGAGATGTCTTTCCTCATGCTATTCGAAAAATGAAATATCTTATTTATTGTTGAAAAATTTTGGGAAAAAATCATAATTTTACAAACCAACTCATATTTTGGTGATTTCAGTAAAATAATTGGGTTTTCACTAATATACTTGAAAAATATGCCTACTTTTCTGGAAATATGAACGAGATGAGCATCATATATTTGAGTATGTTTATTTTACCATTATTATTATATTGTTATGAACTGTTGTTGGCTATTGGTGTTGGACTCCGACCTCTGTTCTAACTCGTCACTAATTTTAACCTAAGGTTTGTTAATTATTGAGTACATGGGGTCGGTTGTACTCATACTACACGTCTTCACCTTGCATGCAGATGTTAGATGTTGATGTTGCTGTGTTCGACGGGAGCTGGATTTGAAGATGTACCAGCATTCCATTTATTGCTGCCTCTTGTTCATGGTAGTTCTAGACTTATGAAGGATTTTTTCATGTATATTTCAAACAGATGATGTACTTTATTTCATACCAACTTTGTAAATTCTAAATCTTAGATGCTCATGATTTGTACCCAGTCTTTGGGGAATGTATAAGATTCAGATATTTTCTTTCACTTAATTATCTTATTAAATTTCATTGGAATTGGATAGTTGTTATTTGGCTTACATAGAGGGTTGGGTTAGGTGCCATCAGGACTATTTGGATTTTGGGTCGTGACGCATTTGAAACAGATGGTGTATTTATCTCATACTAGCTTCGTAAACTCTAAATCTTAAAAGCTCATGATTTGTACTACCACTCCTTGGGGACTCTTTGTATGATAGTTCAGTTATATTATCATTATTTCCTCCATAGATCTCATTTGAAATTAGATTATTGTTAAATTGGCTTACCTAGCGGGCTGGGTTAGGTCCCATCATGACTTCTTGGATTTTGGGTCATGAGAAGTTGGTATTAGAGCCCTTGATTCATAGGTTTTAGGAGCCATGAACAAGTGTCTATTAGAGTCTTACGGATCGGTATGATGACGTCCATACCTATGTTCGAGAGGCTACAAGGCATTTAGGATAAACTTCCCATCTTTCTTGCCTTATCGTGCGACATTGATTCATCTTGAAGCGTAGATCTTTGAATTCCGTCTACTCACTCGTACGCGCATGTGAGTGCTTGGCATCAGCTGTCAATCAATGATTTTTTGATTCCATGGATGAGGTGAGAGATGTGTTTTCTGTGATTTGGTGATGGTCCAGTCTGGAGGACTTGAGGCCCGATTTTGACCACAACTTAGGCTCGATGGTTTTAGTTGTGTGAGCACGTGCTTTTGGATTTCTATGTCCAACGGTGTCCCTATGAGTGGGACTGGTGATTTAGTGAGTGGTTGGATGGCTATATGATGAGTAAGATGTAGCTCCAGGTGTGTTCAGAAAGTGACGAGAAAAAATTTCTTGAGATGTGAAAAGGACTATTGGATGCTCTATTTCTATGGATGTGTCATATAGTATTGAGTTATGAAGGTTTTTGAGAGATTCTTTTGTGTTACTTCATTTGTGGAACAAATTAGATTTTCATGTCTTGTTGATGAGTTCAAACTCATGAAGGTTAAGTCATTGCATAGTAGTTGTGGTTGTGAAATGGTATAGAGAGATGTCAGTTTAAGGCTAAGTAGGTGGGTTATTACCTATGGGGTAATCTACGGATGTGTGATCCTTATGATGTTGTGTGGAGGATTTTTTTCTACCAGTGAGTATAAGTGTTGCGATTTGAGTTTGGATTGGTTGAGAAAGTTTACCTAACCGTCACGAGGATGAATGCGAGCTTGGTAATTGATTTCAGGTATTATATGTTTTGTGTTAAATGAGCTTATAAAGGATTTAGTTAAATCTCACTATAATATTATGGCATTAATCGAGTATGGGCGTTCTATGGCTTTGATCCAAGTGGGGTGTCTGGTATCGATGATTTGATTGCATGGTTATGTGCTGTACTGGTTTCAGTTTGAGGATTATTTTTAATCAGATATGACTTGTAGAGGTTGAGATCGAGGATGACTCGAGCAAAGGAATTTGTAGATACCGGTTATATTACACTTTATGGGCATATAGAAATAAAGGAATGATTTGAGTTGTTATTCGTGACGGATGTAGTGTGCATTGAGTAGGATTTTACTCGGTTGCATTAAGTCGGGGTTACTTCTTTGGGTGTTGTCGTGCTAATGTGGCATAGGTCATTCGGCCCCCTTGGGTGGTGCAATTGAGATTCGAGCAGAGTGGATGACTCTCGAGAGGATTCTAATGTATTCAAGATTTATATGTGGCAATTGAGAATTTTTCGGATTTGTATAAGGTTCAAATTGAATTGTGTCTGTCAAAACCCAAACCAATGGGCCGCGATGACACTCGGTACTTTATTCAAGTGAGTACCAACGATACGTATCTTTTGTATCATTCTATCATAGATAAATGTACTGAAGTAAGGCATGGGGGATACAAACTTATACATATGACATATTGGCCTATAAGACCAAAAATGATCACTCGTACACTGAACATAAGCCGACAAAGCCATACAATCTTTCACGTACACGACGTATGTCTACAAGCCTCTAAGAGTATATAATTGTCATTGTGAACAACTAATTTTTTACTACACCCAAATTCTATATTATTTTTGGTGTAAATATTTCTTTTAGGTCTAATCTTAATATTTTAAACTTTTATCTTACTCTTAATAGGTTTTATAAATAATAAAAAAAAACTACAAAAATAATCATATTCTTAGAGTATAAATTTTATTTCAAAAAAAATAAAAAATCAAATATATATATATATATATATATATATATATATATATATATATATATATATATATATATATATAATATGGTTTCTTTTAATTAGAATTCTAATAAGTAAGTTATAGAATCTTTCTTAGTATCATTTAAAGTACATGTAGATATTTAGTTTTCCTATAATGTAAGCCATGTTGGTTAATATTCTTATCTTAATTTATTATTATTATTATTATTACTTAAAAAAAAATAAAGTTAACGTTACAAAGATAAAGTTTGTTAACAAATTTTATCTCAAAATTTGATATTTTCTAATAACAATCCCAATCCTGTAATTTCCCAATTATTAAGTTTTTTTTTTTTACTAAACTCCCAATTTTTACCCAACTCCCAATTAACCTCCCACGATTCCCTCCTCCCAACCCCATTTCTCACTCCCTCACTTCAGACGTCTAAACCCCATCCCTTATGATCCCTTTTTGAAGTTTTTGAGATGTGAGAGAAAAGACCTCAATTCTTCTCCTATTTAAAGAGGAGAACGAGATTGAGAGAAAAAAAAGGGAGGTGAGAAAAAATCTGGACAAAAACATCAGCACTAAAAAAAAACCATTGTTCTTATATAGTGAAGATTCATTTGGAATAGTTTAAGTTATTTAATTTGAAGACCTGTTCGGAATTTCGTTTACGGATCCGAGTTCGAGGTTGCCAGAGTTTTTGTTTGTCGTCTTCAGTTTCGATTCTCTGTTTTGCATTGGGTTTAATTTCATCTATTGTACGAGACGATTTANAAGGGAGGTGAGAAAAAATCCGGACAAAAGAATCAGCACTAAAAAAAAACCATTGTTCTTATATAGTCAAGATTCATTTGGAATAGTTTAAGTTATTTAATTTGAAGACATAGTTCGAGATTTCGTTCACGGATCCGAGTTCGAGGTTGACAGAGTTTCTGTTTGTCGTCTTCAGTTTTGATTCTCTGTTTTGCATTGGGTTTAATTTCCTCTATTGTACGAGACGATTATTTGGAATTTTCTTATCTATATATATTTGAAAGGTTTCATCGCTCAAGGTGCGTTTATTTCTCTCTTTCACTGCCCTTTTCATTTCCCTACGATTTGAATATTTTAGATCCATGTCACTATTGCTTTTATATTTTACTTTTCATGTGTGTCTACTTTGAGTTTATAATATCATTAATTTGTAATTAGTTTTATGAGATATTGACATTAATTCTTTATTAAAGAAAGCATAAGGTTTTATTCATATATGTAAAATCTTGTGAGGGAACACCTCTTTGGTGGAGTTGTTGAAAAAGCAAGTATATTTGTTTTAAGCATTCTGTTTTTTTTTTTTGGTATTGAGAAGTTCTATCGGAAGTATTAACTTTATCAAATAGATCACATTAAGGACCCGTTTTTGTTATGACGCATATTTATTTTAAATATTTTGGATATGATGCACGTAATATTTTGATCTTTTGAGTTTAATCGTGTGGTTACTACAATTATAGAATTGACATAAATTAGGTTGTCACCTTTATTTGTTAAAAGTTTTTTTTAGCACGAACATGTTTATTTATTTTACCCAAAGGAATAATAGTGCTTCTGCTTTGGTAAGTTTCTTCAGTATTTTGGTAGTTTAATTTTATAGAGAAGCTAGTTCGACAAATAATTAAGTCATGAATCTTTCATTGTTTGTTGTTGATCCAATATAATTTAGAGGAGGAAAAATCCATGTTAAAGTGACTTAAGACACAAATACTTTGGTTCAAAGGAAGATAGGATCATGAAATTTGTCTGATTTCTAAAATCTGAAAATTCGGGCTTTAGGACTTGTTCATCAAGATGTGTTTGTTCTAAATTTATTGAAAGACTTAAATTTTTGGATCGAATAGTTTAGGTATTGTGACCTATGTAAAAATAAGATTAAATCTAGCTCGTTTTTCATAATAGATCGAAGCTTCTCATTTATTAATACTCGAGTTACATGTTATTGTTCATCAAATTAATTTCAAGATGTAGAATATTGGTAAATTATTAAGAAGTAAATAATTTTAAGGTTGATTAAGCTGTGAATAGTTATTTAAGTGATACACTTCCACAATAATTTTAAATCTATAAATCATGACCTCCCCAAAACCTCAAATTACCTTAAGAAAAGAACTCTAAATACACTAGAAAATATTAAATGTGCTTTCAATATTAGCCCATGTGTTCATACCCGAACCTTGGATTGATACGCTTAAATAATAAAAGGATCATGTGCACATTCCAGCGGCTCGATGCCTTTAAATTTAAAATAATTATGTTTTAACCATGTGTACATTCCCGTACCTTGGTTTAACATTCAAATTCAAAGAAGAATACCTTGTGTGCATACCGTACCTAGGTGAACACAATTAATAAAATATAATAATTAATTAAGCGATAATAAAATAAGTCATAGTCAATAAAATTCAAGAATAGCTAAAAAATTGATTTAACCCTTACATTAGTCAATAAAGCGCATGTGCTAGAACCACGGGACTCGAGGGGTGCCTTACACCTTCCCCTCGGTCAACAGAATTCCTTACTCAGTTTTCAGTTTTCGTAGACCATAAATTAGGAGTCAAACCTTCCTTTTGAAAGGGGATTCAAATAAAAGGTGACTTGGAACACCAAAATTCAATTCCAAGTGGCGACTCTAAATAATAAATAATTCATTTTCACAACATCACTATAATTGGGAAAACTCTTCTAACTCAGCCACGTAATAGGGTTGTGTGGCTAAAAGAGGCATGACAGTCATAAAAAACCAGGACAGGGCACGACATACTAATCAATACGTGTCCAATGCATATTAACCAAATAGGAAACTCTGGAGCAAATGGAGCGCAACAACACCTTCCGCTGAGCTGATAGCTTACTTGGATGACTCTCGACCTTTTTATCTAGACCTGCGGGCGTGAAATGCAGCCTCCCCAAGAAAAAGGGACGTCAGTACAAATAATATACCAAGTATATAAGGAATGAAAACTAGTAAATAATATACGTGAGGGAAACATGGAGTAAAATACTTAACATGTATATCTGAATAACTATGTGAATCATTTAATATAATAATGTCATGCATATGCATATAAATGTCATGCCATGCATGGGTATATGCGTTCATAACATCATCAAGCCTCTGATGGCATCCCATCATATCATCTCGGCTACTGTGGGCAAATCATCAACATATACCAGCTGATTAGGTGGTGGTGCGTATATAACTCCATAACCTTTTCCTATATCACATATACATATAATATACATATATACGCATATATAACACCATCTGGTCATGGGTCAATATACATGTACAAATGAATGCAATGCATGAGAAGTACGTGAATAAAATCTCTGGGAACATCATAAGACCATTATGCCTCTGATTAATATCATGTAATAGACTTTATCAACCTACATATTTTCTAAGACCCATGAACAGATGATAGAGTAATAGGACACATGGGGAATCAAGAACATAAGTATCTCTAGCATTTCTATGAGTAGATTCATTTATGAAAGTTGTGCATTTGTTCGTTTCATTTGTAATGTATGGTTCATGCCAAAAGAAAGAAGGGATAGCCTTAACATACCTGAGTCGATTCTCTTTAGAATCCTTCTAACGCCCGTCAATTGGGGAAAATACATGTAACTGCGGATCGAAGTAGGAAAAAATTTGTACGATATTTTTGAGTAAGATTGTACCGTACTTCCTTAGAATTGCAAATCACGTTGCTATTATATAACATAATCTCGTATGGATTTTTTTTGTAACTTCATCCGCACTGTTGTACTACAAAACTTTTGGCTCGACAAGTAAAGCTCCAAATAACCATGAATGAATATTTGAAAGTGCAAATCTCCATACAGGGTAAAGTATTTGGTTTGGTTAGCTTCTAGGGTGGCTTGCTTTACTAGGAAGACTACAATTTCCTTTTTATTTGTTGCAAGGTTTTCTCGGCAGCTTCATCCATAAGCTTAGCTAGCTTATGTGTTTCTCTCTTCAATTATGTATGATAACCTCTTATCTTGGAGGTTTGTGGGCCCCACTTTGTGGGCCAAAGACTACTCCACATTTTTCCATCTTTTATGTGATTTTAAGAGTCACATAGTTGATCTTAAGTGGCTTCCACGTTGGGTTTAACCTTTATCCCATAATTATCCACTTAATTCCTTAATTAGTGGTTGATCCCCCATTAATCAATAATTATTCAATTATCCACATAATTAGAAATTATCTCATATTACTTAACATACTACTTACTTTTAGCACACTTTTTACATCTTACTATTATGGTCATGTGGTACCTTGTATGGTACTAGTGCATAAATACGGAGTATTAAAGCTTGGACAGTATTTTATCTCAAAATGAAAACCTTCGATGAAATTTATTTTCTTCGAATTTTCTTACCCTCTCACCTTCACGAATTTACTCATCACTTGTTTGAAATAGCATAATGCTTATAATTTCAAAATATTCTCATTCACGAACATACGTCGATTAACTTACGATGAAACTTTAACGTACAAAAATGCGGATGTAAAATCTCATTTCTGAGCTTTTATCAATTTACTTATGGTGTACTTCCACGTACGAAAATTTGGGGTGTAACATCATTCCCCCCTTTGGAAAATTCATCCTCGAATGTTGACTGATGCACTTATCATTTTCATAACCTATGTCTTCCAAATACTTTAGTACTCTTCTTGCCATCTAGGAAACTTTTCTGTGAATAAATCAAAAGTCCAGGGTATTCCTCCCTTTAGGCCTCTTTCTCACAGCATGACTTGTGGTCGAAATCTTTTCAATCTCATAAGTGTTGCTACCTTCTGGCATGCCGCCCGCACGACTCTGATCTTGTAAGTGCGCCTATGCGACTCTTCTCTCTCTTTTCCTCCGGATTTTAGCAAATCTCTAGGCCTCACATTGTAAGTATATATAGATCTTGATAAGATGTCCCTCTGGCATCTATGCGTATATTTAAGTTCTTCGCTCGATACTTTGTTGAACTTGCGAATATTGTTATACCTTATTTCACATATCTGTTATCCCTCTGTATGACTTTACTGCATCAAGGTAGGTCATATTGTTTCCATAATTCTTATTTCGATCTATCGTTACTAAGGTCTGCTACAAAACTCCAGCTTATTCTCATTGCTTATCCTATATGTATAAGTCCAAGTCCTTTAGTGCTTCCTTATATTGTTCATCTTAAGAATGACGACCTAATCTCATCTCATATATTTTAACTTTTTTCCATCCATTGTTGATTCACTTCAATATTGATCTACAATTTACCGTTGATAACTTGAAACTTCTTGCATAATCACTAGGGCTTACGTTGCACCGAGGAACATTTGAAGTGATTTTTCTGATCCACCCGAGGGTGATACTATACTTTTAGAACCATATTTCATAGCATCACAATGTGGTTCACCTTGCGTGGATATTTTAATCCTGTACAATTCATGAAATCCCTTCAAATCATCACTCAATCAGAGGCCCAAATGTCATCCTTCATTTATCATAATTACACCCTCATTCTACTACCAGGGCAGCATTCCATCTCTTTTAAATGCTATTAGTTTTAAACTCCTTTGAGTTTATTCAGGATATACTGAGCTTTCTATAACTTAGGGAAACCATTAGCTCTCTTGTTTTCATGGGTTTAATCCTAAGGACTTATCCATTCTCACTTGGCCTTTCTTATCCTTACTCCTGTCATCCTAAAACCTTGTCGCTTTACCATACTTTAGCTTGCGACCTACACATATTTATTTATACTATTCGCAACTTTCCTTCAACTCGCTTGCACCGTAGATTTCCTTATGTTATTTTGGAACATTAAGCTAGACATCGCATCGTCTCTAACTCTCATTTACTCTCTTAGCTAGACCTCTTGATACTTAGAAACCATAGGTTGGAAGATATGCCGCTGACGATGCCACTATCATTCCTGGATATTGAATCCCCGTGCTTCTAGCCTTCTATTCGAAGTATGGACTATTCAAAACCTTCTACATTTGAGTATCTCGTATGTTGTTCACCTTTACCTTGCTTACCTAAAAGTCTCGCATCATATCTTCTATCTCTTTCATGACCTCCCTTCCACATAGGTATAATATTTGCACCTTTTTACATGATACGGTGAGAGCCTTATACTGACTTCTTATGAGGTTGGTACTCTTCTAAGTAGCTTTATCGTAGAGACGTTATAAAATATGACTACTCTATTGTATCTCTTGTACCTTTGATATTAAGAGTGATTCTGTAATGTTCTCAATCACGATGTCCATAGTCTTCTAGGTCCAATAATCAAACTCCTGATTTACTTAATTGATGTAATTCTTTAGTTTCTTCTTCCTTCTGATCAACCTTTATGTAGGCTTAAGCTATCTTCCGACCTGTAGCTCCTGGTATTAGTTATTACTTTAGCCTTTCATGGATGCTATGGAATATCCATAATACAATCTTCTAACGATTCAATCCTTTGTCTATGACTTGTACTCAATTCTTTGTTTAGTCTTATACTGGAATCATCTACGGCTGTATAACTGTCTGTAATGACCTGATCGGTCATTTTAAGCTCTAACGCGTCGTTCAACGGTTTGAAGTCGTGAGCAGCTCCATTTCAGGTATTATGACATGTAGGTGTGGTCGGAATTAAATTTCGGAAAGTTTAAAGTTGATTTGGAAAGAAAATTCTCATTTCAGAAGCCTTAAGTTGGAAGAATCAACTAAGATTGGAATTTTGAGTAAACGACCTCTGAATCGGGATTTGAAGGTTCCAGCAGGTTCGTATGATAATTTCGGACTTGGGCGTATGTCCGGATCGGGTTTTGGATAACCCAAGAGCATTTCAGCGTATATTGTGGAAGTCAGCATTTTTGAAAGAATTTCCTAAGTTTGGCTTGAAGAGCATTTCAGTGATATTGATGTACGTTTGGGATTCCAAGTCTGGGAAAAGCCTCGTATGGTGATTCTGGAGTTGGGAGCGTGATCGGAAGTGAATTCGGTTGTCCGGAGGTCATTTTGAAGTCATTTGGCTAAAGATAGAAATTTGAAGGGTTTTGAAGAATCCGACCGGAAGTGGAAATTTTGATATCAGGGTCGGTATGCGATCCCGGAAGTTGGAACAGGTCCGCAATGTTTAATATGACTTGTGTGCAAAATTTGAGGGCAATCGGACGTAATTTGATAGGTTTCGGCATCAGATGTAGAAGTTTACAATAATTGGACGGGGTCCCAGGGGCCTCAGGTGGATTCCGGGTGGTTAACGGACCAATATTTGAAGTTGAAGAAAGCTGAAGGTTGCTGTCATCTGGTGTAACCGCACCTGCGAGGCTTGGCCGCAGGTGTGAAATTGGGCTGGATCCAAGGAGGCAGCAGGTACGGGAGATTTGGGCGCACCTGCGAAAGTGCAGGTGTGACAAGGGGACCGCAGATGAGGAAATAGGCCTGGGCAGATTGTTTTTATACATGAAGTGTTGGGCATTTCTTCATTTTTTCTTTGGCTTAGGCGATCTTGGGAGGCTTCAAAGAGAGGATTTCTTCCTACATTGTCAAAGTAAGTAACTCCTTCATGTTTTTAAAGTTAAATACAAGTATATGCATGGAATTAGACATGGAAATTGGGGCATCTTAAAGAAACCTAGAAAATGGAAATTTGGATTTTTAGCCACGAATTTGAGCATGAAGTGTAGAGTAAATTGTATATTTGAACTAGTGGAGCAATGGGTAGATTATATCTTCGAGAAATTTCGGATTCCCGGCACGTGGGCACGAGGGCATTTTGGTCATTTCACTGAGCGGAGTTAGGAAAGTATATAATATGAATTTGTTGCGAGCATTAGGATGAATTCTCATTGCTTCTGTTATGTGGTAGTTTCGGGGCGTTGTGCATCCATGGGAGTCATCGGAAGGGCTTGGAAGCCGAATATGGAATTTCCGAGCGAGGTAAATCTCCTTTCTAACTTCGTGAAGGGGAATTGTCCCCCTAGATGAACTAATTAAGTATGTGTTACTAACTGCGGGGGACTATTTATGCACGAGGTGACAGGAGTCCGTGCGTAGCTACTATTATGCTATGTCCGGGTAGCCTAGGACCTACTAGCATGCCTTACCTGTTGTACCTGTGATCTCTTCGGTAATATTAGACTACTAATATAATCGAAATTGTAATTGAATGGCTATGAAAGATTAGAGTTTATTTTCTTAGTCATCTAAAAAGAGAATTGATTTTCCTTCGCGGGCAATTGTATTTCTGGATAAGGTTGTATTATTAAACATTATAAAGAAAAAAAAATTGGCAAGTGAATTTCGAAAAAGGATTTAAATTCTATTTTGTGGATTTTTTTTAAAAGAGAAATCGGTCATTTACTTGAGTATTTGTGTTCCCGACATATTCGGGGTGGATTGTTGATTGTGCATGTCTGCATGTGACCGCTTTGCAATTTACATTCCGTGAGCGGAGTGTTATTTCCCCACTCTCATGGGAGCGGCCCGTACGCCACACCGGATTTAAAATGCACTTTTGGTAGAGGCCATTCGATCCTCGGCAGTGCATAAACATGATTATTATAATGGGAGGTGCACTTATGGGACGGGCCGTTCGATCCTCGGCAGTGCGCAAAGATGATTATTATATTGAGAGATGCACTTTTGGTACGGGCCGTTCGATCCTCGGCAATGCATAGACATGGGTATCTTATTGAGAGGTGCACTTTTGGTACGGGCCGTTCGATCCTTGGCAGTGCACAAAGTTTATTATTATGACGGCCCAGGCCGGTTGTCCTTATCCCGTATGCGCATGCTAAATTTTTAAATGTTTTTCATGGATTTTAAAAAGTGACAAGGTTATTTGGGGGAAAACAGAGAGGAAATTGTTTATTTAAAATATTTGGGGAAAAATGAGGAAGTGGTAACTGTTTGTTTATTTTCGGTATTTACTTGGATTTCAATGCCTTATATATATTGCTTCTTTACTACCTTTACATGCCTACCGTGTTCATCATATGCTGTTAATTAATTTGCTGGACCTGAGTGAGTGTCTAACTCGACCTCTCGTCACTACCTCTCTGAGGTTAGGCGGGCGACTTACTGAGTACACGTTGTTTTTGTACTCATGCTACACTTGCTGTGCATTTTATTGCACATGTACTTTCATAGCAAATTAGGAGGATTCGGAGGCTTAAGCGAGCTGCATCATCCGGAGGCGATCCGCAGCTGACAGAGTCTCCCTCGTACTGTACTTATTTTCATTTTGAATATACTTGTCCAATTTGTATTTCGGACAGGCTTTGTAATGATTATATAAATTCTTAGAATTTGCTCATGTACTGGTGACACCGAGTTCTGGGATGTGTTGTGATATATTTGCTAAAGTGTAGTATTCAAACCATTGTTTTACTTAATAGATTTTTTTGGTTAATATGTAATAAAGTGACAGGAAATGTTTTTCATAAATGTCAAAACCGGAAATTTATTTCAATTAATTAACGATTGACTTGCCTAACAATGATGTGTGACGCCATCATGACCTTAGGGATTTTGGGTCGTGACACTGACAACATATATGCTGCATGGATAATACTCTGAACTCTTAAGTGTGTTCATAATGCAATTACCTCTGGATCATTGATCAAAAAATTCCTTTCGTTCCTTCTCAACTTTCTTTAAATGCAATCAATTGCTTTTCCTGGTCGTCTTGCCACTTGTTGAATGAATACTTGGCCTATCTTACTACCCACATATATTGAAATTCCATACAACCCATATGATCTTGAATATAACCTCTTGATTTTTTTTTGTTCCCATTCATTAGCCACAATAGGTGCCACTTTCTTATGGGATGAATACAATGTTATTGTGAGACTGTTGCTACAAGACCATTTCCTCTTTAGGCCACAGTGTTTAGGTTGAAGCCTTCTTCTTTATTTTCTCAGCTAGTCTTTCGTTGTATTACCTACGGAAGACCCTCTAACTCTTGTAAAACTGCAAGCTTATTACATCGTATACTCGACAGAATTTTTGATGTCCTTCCTCGCCTATAATTATCCGTAGTTATTTACCTCCACGCCCTTGTGCTTTTAGGGTTGCTTCTAAACTAATATGTTGATTGTTTTTCCCAGTGGCATTCTCTTTTATTTTCGTAATACTCATACGATACCTTTTTAACTTCCCCAACTCCTATCTGAATATATCTCAAGAATTACAATGTCATAATTGCGAGGCTGAATCCATTATATTGGCTTTTACTATGTTTATCTTGCATGATCTGCTGATTTGTCTGTATCCTCTTGTCTAGCCATAACTATGCTCTTCTTGAATCAACTACTAATTACTTGTTGGCCCATTACCATATCAATATTCAGCGTAATCTTCCTTGGGTTATTTCCTTTTTCTTAACTCACCTCTCACACTGGCTCCTTATTTATCAATAACATCTCGAGCAGTAACCTTTACTTCCTTCTCTTGACATCGTGCTTGCATAATATTCTTGAATCGTGGCATATCTGTAGGATTTGAGTAAGTGCAATCTCATTCCTTTCTCATTATTATCTCATTCTTCCTTTACCACTCCATAGTTACTAGAACCACTTAATTCTGACTTAAAGCCACATCACTCCATATTCCCCCCTTTAGGGGAGTACTAAGAGTTGGAGCTACGATAGTCTACCTATAGATGTTTTACCTCTTCATCTTTGGCGTCATTACATATCATCGATGACCCTTACTCACCTTGCGGTAATCCTTCCGTACCAAGGATAACAAAATTCCTTACTCGCGAGGGTGATACTTAGTATAACTGGCACATACAATCCCTTAAGATTAACTTTGCTCACATTGCTTGCTTTAGGGAAGCGTCTTCCTGAATGACCATTCTTCGAACTTCTTATAAATCTTCTTCTATTGTCCATTCTATTATCGTCGGAACGAAATATGAAATTATCACGATACAAACAATTATCAAACTACTCAGTCCCTAATTCATGTTAGTTTATCTTGTTCACCAATCCATACTGACTATTACTCATGGGTCTAACTTTTGCTTCTGGTAATCTCGTTAGAGTCACGAACTTATTTCTCGAAATGAGGATGTGACTTTATGACCTATACTCTTTTGTTGTCTCAAGGCTTGTCACCTTTCATCTTTTCCTTCCCTTGACTATAGACTCTATAATACTGTCAATTTTTTTTGATCTACCATTGTCATCCATGTATCAAATATTACTCATAATTCTTTATTAATTCTCTTCTTGAATTATAGATAATGTTCATCTTTACTAACTGGGTGCCTCGTACCCTTCTTCACCTGGCTTCTTTTATTTGTTGAAACTTGTATCTTTCTTCTGAATCTCTTATTGCTTTTCACCGTAGGAGTTGATAGACATTCTTGCCTTAGGGATCCTAATCGAGAAACTTACATGTCTTAGTACACACATGATCTACTGAATACCTCATAGTGATCCATCATAGGCATGATGCAAAAATCGAGTTCCTCTTACTCAACTCTTCCACAACTATATCTCTTACCAACCGTCTTTTTGGATGTAAGCATCATCGTATTATGAATAAGATAGAGTTTAGGAAACTGAGTTCTTACATAAGAGATCTACCACATGATCTAGAGTAAGAAGAAGAGTGACACTCCTAAATGTCCTGTAGCCTTCTACTTATAAGTGTGGTGCAGAACACACCCATAAATAAGACTCTACTAGACACGACTTGTAGACTCCCTAGGACAAAACTACTCTGATACCACTTCTGTCACGACCCAAACCAATGGGCCGCGATAGGCATCCGGTACCTTACTCAGCCGAGTACCAATGTAACGTATCTTTTGTACCATTCTATCATAGGTAAATGTACTGAAGTAAAGCATGGGGGGATACAATCTATCACGTACACGACATATGTCTACAAGCCTCTAAGAGTATATAACCGTCATAAGACAAGGGTAGGGCCCCGACATACCAATCAATACGTGTCCAATGCATACTAACCAAATAGAAAACTCCGGAGAAAATGGAGCGCACCAACACCTTCCGCTGAGCTAATAGCTTACTTGGAGGATGCTTGACCTGTCTATCGGGACCTGCGGGCATGAAACGCTGCTATCCCAATCAAAAGGAATGTCAGTACAAATAATATACCGAATATGTAAGGAATGAAAATCAGTAAACAATAGACATGAGGGAAAGATGGAGTAAAACACTCAACATGTATATCTGAATAGCTCTGTGAATTATTTAATATTATAATGTCATGCATATGTGTATAAATGGCATACCATGCATGGGTATATGCATTCATAACATCATCAAGCCTCGTAGGGCATCCCATCATATCATCTCGGCCACTGTGGGGAAATCATCAGCATATATCGGCTGATCAGGTGGCGGTACATATATAATGCCATAACCTTTTCCCATATCCCATATACATATAATATACATATATGCACGTATATAACACCATCTGGTCATGGGTAAATGTACATGTATATATGAATGCAATGCATGAGAAGTACGCTAATAAAATCTCTCGGAACATCATAAGACCATTATGCCTCTGATTAATATCATGTAATAAATTTTATCAACTTACATATTTTCTGAGACACATGAATAAATGATAGAGTAATAGGACACATGGGGAATCAAGAACTTAAGTATCTCTAGCATTTCAATGAGTAGAGTCATTTATAGAAGTTGTGCATTTGCTCATTTCGTTTGTACCGTATGGATCATGCCAAAAGAAATAAGGGATAGCCTTAACATACCTGAGCCGATTCTCTTGATAATCCCTCTAACGCCTGTCAATTACAAAAAAAGACATGTAACAGCGGATCGAAGTAGGGAAAAATTTGTATGATATACATGTATATCTGAATAACTATGTGAATCATTTAATATTATAATGTCATGAATATGCATATAAATGTCATGCCATGCATGGGTATATGCGTTCATAACATCATCAAGCCTCTGAGGGCATCCCATCATATTATCTCGGCTACTGTGGGAAAATCATCAATGTACACCAGCTGATAAGGTGGTGGTGCGTATATAACTCCATAACCTTTTCCTATATCACATATACATATAATATACATATATACGTGTATATAACACCATCTGGTCATGGGTCAATATACATGTATAAATGAATGCAATGCATGAGAAGTACGTCAATAAAATCTCTGGGAACATAGAAAGACCATTATGCCTCTGATTAATATCATGTAATAGACTTTATCAACCTACATATTTTCTAAGACCCATGAACAAATGATAGAGTAATAGGACACATGGGGAATCAAGAACATAAGTATCTCTAGCATTTCTATGAATAGATTCATTTATGAAAGTTTTGCTTTTGCTCGTTTCGTTTTGTAACGTATGGATCATGCCAAAAGAAAGAAGGGATAGCCTTAACATACCTGAGCCGATTCTCTTGAGAATCCCTCTAACTCCCGTCAATTGTGAAAAATACATGTAACTGTGGATCGAAGTAGGAAAAAATTTGTACGATATTTTGGAGAAAGATTGTATCGTACTTCCTTAGAATTGCAAATCACGTTGCTATTACATAACATAATGTCGTTGGATTTTTTGTTGTAGCTTCATCCGCACTATTGTACTACAAAAATTTTGGCTCGACAAGTAAAGCTCCAAATAACCATGAATGAATATTTGAAAGTGCAAATCTCCATACAGGGTAAAGTATTTTGTTTGGTTAGCTTCTAGGTAGGCTTGCTTTACTAGGAAGACAAAAATTCCCTTTTTATTTGTTGCAAGGTTTTCTCGACAGCTTTATCCATAAGCTTAGCTAGCTTATGTATTTCTCTCTTGAATTATGTATAATAACCTCTTATCTTGGAGGTTTGTGGGCTCCACTTTGTGGGCCAAAAACTACTCCACGTTTTGCCATCTTTTATGTGATTTTAAGAGTCACATAGTTGATCTTAGGTGGATGCCATGATGGGGTTAACCTTTATCCCATAGTTATCCACTTAATTCCTTAATTAATTGGTTAATCCCCCATTAACCAATAATTACCCAATTATCCACATAATTAGGAATTATCTCAAATTACTTAAAATACTACTTACTTTTAACACACTTTGTACACCTTACTATTATGGTCATGTGGGTATGGTACTAGTCCATAAATACGAGGTGTTATAGCTAGGACTGTATTTTATCCCAAAATGACAATCTTCAACGAAATTCATTTTCTTCGATTTTCTTACCCTCTCACCTTCACGAATTTACTCATCACTTATTTGAAATAGCATAATGCTTATAATTTCGAAATAATCTCATTCCCGAACTTACGTCGATTAACTTACGACGAAACTTTAACGTACGAAAATGCTGGATGTAACATCTCATTTCCGAGATTTTATCAATTTACTTATGGAGTACTTCTACATACGAAAACGTGAGGTGCAAGAGTGTCGAGACTCACAGTATTCTATACCATCGTGGTTTCTGATTTTAGTATCAAGAAGGTGAAGGAAACTGCTTTAGATTCACAGAAGGTCTCTTTAGAGTGGGTGTCTTGGTTGTGGTACTTTTGGAGTGCTTAAATGGTAATACAACAGCTTATGGGCCTTAGGGCGATGTGGTTTTATGCTAGGATCATTTTTGGTGAGCTTTGGACAAGGATCGTGGTGTTCAGGCAAGGAGAAGTGTCAACTTGAGGGTAATTCTGATGGAACATGGAGAAATAGGGTAACTTGGTAGTAGGTTGGATCAACACGGTAATGGATATAATTGATTCTTTGGGTACTTATGATGTGGTGAGTCTTTACATGTGTTTTGTGGCAATACTCTTGGGTTTGGCGACCTGTGTAACTTATTTGAGTTAGAGAGATTCAGTTCTGATTGCTTGGTTATGCGCAAATGGGTTTCGAAAAGCTCTCGATGGTTTCTACCACGATTTGAGATGGATAATTCCTGTCGGTGTAAGGAGCATGTTGCATATTATGATTTTTCTCCTGGATGGGATCAGGTGGAAGGTTTCTAGCTAATCGAGTATGTAGTTTTCTTGTGAACTAGGGTCGGTAATGGGGTTTTCGTATTTTCACATGATGGCATGATAAATGCAGTGAGTTGTGTGGGATTGAGATTTCCATGTGCAAGGGTACGGTTCAGTGTTAAAGGTAGGGTCATGAATTCTTAGACAACATGGAAGGTTTCAGATGACTAGAGGAATGCTATTACTACTTGGTATTTCTTGAGAAGATTGTGCATTTCAAAGGGTGCCTTGTGTTTTGACTTGCAGATGCTTCATTTGTATTGTGATACTCGCGTGATTGATCGACTATCGATGTTCGGATTTTTCTATATGGCATAGAAGAATTATGGAGGTATTTCTCGCAGAATGATTATATATAAAGGATGTGTCAGTCACTTGAGTGGTGGAGATGGGATCAATCTGGTGATTCTTTTGTATTCTAATGGTATGGAGACTGGGAATCTCAATGGCAGATTGTTCCTTGGTTGCTGTAACGACCCCAGTTCGCCCTCCGTGAACATGTCGTGATGACACCTAGTCCCTATAACTAGGTAAGCCTAGCAATGCAGAATATCAACATAACGTGCGGAGTAATTAAGTAAAAACTGAACAATCTAAAAGAAGGACTGTATATAAATGCCACTTGGCATATACAACCCAAAATAATACGGAAGTCTACAATATCACCCCAAAACCCAGAAAATCACGGGAACCACAGGCTAACAGAATATAATACACTGCTCTAACTCCAGAATGTCTACACAACTGTAAGGAAAGATAAACTTTTCACAAAAGCTGGAATAAGATAGTGACTCCTGGTCTGCGAACGCGACAGATGTACCTCGAAGTCTCTGCTGTATCTCTCAACCTCGGGGATAGTGCACCTGAGTGGAGGTACCTGGATCTGCACATGAAAAACATGCGCAGGAAAGGGCATGAGTACACCAAAGCGGTACTCAGTAAGTGCCTAGCCTAACCTTGGTCGGGTAGTGACGAGGAAGGTCAGGGCCCTACTGAGGTCAAACAATATAATAGGGATTTACAGTATGAAACAGACAGTAATAATGAATACCGTAGTGAAGTAGGTCAGGTCAAACAAGGCAATAAGAAAACACAAGAACAGATTAAACACAGAACATGAACATCTCAATAACAATGGTAACAATGAGGATCTCCCAGGATAACTTTCTATAATCTCGACTGTCTAGTGGATCTCCCGAGATACCGTCCCGTAGTCCCAAAGTAAATATGCAGGGGGATCTCCCGGGATACCGTCCCGTAGTCCCAAAGTAAATATGCAGGGGGATCTCCCGGGATACCGTCCGGTAGTCCCAAAGTAAATACGCAGTCGCAAAAAGAAGACATTCAGAAATAAAGTGCAAAAATACAAGGCAACAAGTAGTTCTAGCCTAACATGCTTCACGTAGTAAAATTAAAGCAACTTAAGCAAATAGGTAGTTCAAGTCAACTAGGCATGCTTTTCTGAACTAACATAGGCTATAATTGCAAGTAGAATAAAGCAGGTAAGAAAGAAACTCAGTCTAAATATTTAAAGTAAAACAAGATTTTCAACAATTAGCACAAATACGAGCTTGTCACCTCACGTACAAGACATTCAATTACCAAATATCACATCCTAAGGGGAAAGGTCCCCTACACAAGGTTAGACAAGCCACTTACCTCGGAACGGCTCAAAATCAACTCGAAACCACACGTTTACCACTAGTATCCGACTCCAAATGGCCCAAATCTATACAATTCAATTACATATCGTAAATAACATCTCATGCAACTGAATTTTCACTGTTTAATTCAAGCTAAGGCGCGAAATTATGAAAAATGACCAAAATGCCCCTCGGGTCCACGTCTCGGAATCGGGTAAAAGTTATATTTTTCGGACACCCATTCACTCACGGACTCATTCAACAAGAAACAATCGAAATCCGATGCCAAAAACCCCATAAATTTCCAGAATTTTGGGTTGGGAAAATATCATCCCTTTTCTATGGTTTTTCCCCCATTTTTGATAATTAAAGTAAGGAAAACAACGGGAATTAATGGGCTAACAATGAATTAGGATTAGAAAATGTTACCTATGATCCTTCTCTTCAAAACCCACAGAAAATCGCCAATTTTTGAGCCCTCACCCGATTTTTAGAATAATGAGATGAACTCTCAATTTTTGGAATAAAACATACAGGGAAATCGCACCTGCCGGCTCGATCACCGCACCTGCGAAAAAAGCATCGCAGGTGCAAAAATCACTTAAGTTACACTGGGGCCGCACCTATGGTCGTTTGGTCACGCCTGCGGTCCCACACCTGCGGAACCCAGATCGCACCTGTGACCACTGGCCTAACTCCCCTCTATCGCACCTGCGATCAAGGCCCACGTGTCGGCGAGTCCGCACCTGCGGAAAAACCTTCGCAGGTGCGAAGATACCAGAAGAGGCCTGGTTCAGCAGCAGCAAATTCCCAAATTTTCACCCGTTAAGCATCCGAAACAACCCCGAGCCCCCCGGAACCTCAACCAAAACCACCAACCAACCTTTAACACCTTATTTCAACCAGGTCAAGTTTTCAAAACACGTCTCATAACATCAAAATCATCGATTATGTGTAGGTTCAAGCCTAGAAACTTAGGAAAATTCTAGAATTCACGTCCGACGTAGAAACATGTCTAAACTTATCCGAATGACCTCAAATCTTTCACACACATACCAAATGACATGACGGAACTATTGCAACTTCGGAAATTCCATTCCAACCCTCGAATCAAAAATTCACTATCGGACCGGAAACTCCAAAAATTCAGACTTCGGCATTTCAAGCCTAAATGAGCTACGGACTTCCAAAATACATTCTGAACACGCTCCCAACCCCGAAATCACCTAACGGAGCTAACGAAACCACCGGATTTTCATTCCGAGGCCGTCTTCACACTGCTCCGACTACGGGCAACTTTCCAACACTTAAGCTCTCACTTAGGGACTAAATGTCCCAAAACTCTCCGAAACTCAAAATTGAACGTCCCGACAACTCAATTTAGCCGAAATAGACTTGGGGAAAACAGTTAATAGGGGATCGGGGAATTAATTCTTAAGACGACCGGTCGGGTCGTCACATCCTCCTACACTTAAAAATTTGTTCGTCCTCGAACGAGCATAAAGTCATACCTGAAGTAGTGAAAAGATGAGGGTAACTGCTGCGCATATCCTACTCGGTCTCCCAGGTCGCCTTCTTAGCCGGCTGACCCCGCCACTGAACATTTACTGAAGCACTGTTGTTGGACCTGAGCTTTCTGACCTGCCTGTCCAATATAGCTACATGCTCCTCAACATATGATAGATCCTTGTCCAATTGGACTGAGCTGAAATCCAAGACATGAGACGGCTCACCGTGATACCTCCGGAGCATCGAAACATGAAATACCAAATCAACTCCTGCCAAGCTAGGAGGTAAGGAAAGCTCATAAGCAACCTCCCCAACACGCCTCAATATCTCAAAAGGGCCAATAATCCTCGGACTCAACTTCCCTTTTTTCCAAAACCTCATAACGCCCTTCATAGGTGAAACCCGAAGCAGAATCCGCTCTCCGACCATATATGAAACATCACGAACCTTCCGGTCCGCGTAACTCTCTGTCTAGACTGGGCTGTACGGAGTCTATCCTGAATCACCTTGACCTTCTCCAATGCATCCTGAACCAACTTCGAGCCTAATAGCCTGGCCTCACCCGGCTCGAACCAACCCACCAGAGATCTGCACCTCCTACCATATAAAGCCTCATACGGCGCCATCTGAATGCTGGATTGATAACTGTTGTTGTAAGAAAACTCCGCCAAGGGCAAGAAATGATACCAAGACCCTCCAAACTCAATCATTCAAGCACAGAGCATATCCTCAAGAATCTGAATAGTACGCTCGGACTGTCCGTTCGTCTGGGGTGAAATGTTGTGCTCAACTCCACCCTGGTACCTAACTCCTGCTAAACAGCTCTCCAGAATCGTGAAGTGAACTGAGTACCTCTGTTTGAAATAATAGAAATTGGAATACCATGCAGACGAACGATCTCCCAAATATAAATCTCCGCCAACTGCTCCAACGAATAAGTAGTCAGTACCGGAATGAAATGGGCTGATTTGGTCAACCGACCCACAATCACCCAAATAGCATCATGCTTCCTCAAAGTCCGAGGAAGTCCATGGTGATCCGCTCCCACTTCCACTCTGGAAGCTCAATCTGCTGAAGTAACCCTCCTGGTCTCTGATGCTCACATTTGACCTGCTGATAGTTTAGGCACTTGGCTACAAACTCTACTATATCATTCTTCATTCTTCGCCACTAATAGTGCTACCTCAAATACTGATACATCTTCGCAGTACCCGGATGGATGGAATACCCGAACTATGGGCCTCTGCTAAAATCAACTCCCAAAGCCCATCAACATTGGGTACACAGATCCGACCTTGCATCCTCAATACCCCGTCATCTCCAATGGTCACATCTCTGGCATCACTGCGCTGGACCATGTCCTTGAGGACAAGTAAATGAGGATCATCATACTGTCGCTCCCTGATACGATCGAATAAGGAAGATCGAGAAACCGCACAAGCTAATACCCGGCAAAGCTCAGAAAGATCCAATCTCACGAACTGACTGGCTAAGGACTGAACATCTAAGGCTAGAGGCCTCTCAACTGCATGAAGGTATGCCAAACTCCCCAAACTCTCCACCCGGCGACTCAAGGCGTCGGCCACCACATTGGCCTTCCCCGGGTGGTATAATATAGTGATGTCATAGTCCTTTAGCAACTCTAACCATCTACGCTGGTGCAAATTTAGATCTTTCTGCCTGAATATGTGCTGCAAACTCTAGTGGTCAGTATAAATCTCACAAGGCACACCGTACAAATAATGGCGCCAGATCTTCAAGGCATGAACATGGCAGCTAACTCAAGGTCATGGACAGGGTAATTCTTCTCATGTATCTTCAACTGTCTGGACGCGTAGGCAATCACCCTACCGTCCCGCATCAACACCGCTCCAAGNGCGTAGGCAATCACCCTACCGTCCCGCATCAACACCACTCCAAGTCCAACTCGCGAGGCATCACAATAAACTGTATAAGACCCCGAACTAGTAGGCAATATCAAGATTGGGGCTGTAGTCAAAGTTGTCTTGAGCTTCTGAAAGCTCGCCTCACACTCCTCTATCCACTGAAATGGAGCACCCTTCTGGGTCAATCAGCCATAGGGGCTGCAATCGATGAAAACCTCTCCACAAAACGACGGTAGTAACCTACCAAGCCAAGGAAATACGAATCTTTGTAACTGAGGACGGCCTAGCCTAGCTCTGCACGGCCTCCACCTTCTTCGGATCCACTCGAATGCCCTCACTCGATACCACGTGGCCTAAGAATTCCACAAAACTCAACCAAAACTCACATTTTGAGAACTTTGCATACAACTTCTTCTCTCTCAGGGTCTGAAGCACTCTCATCAGGTGTTGCTCATGATCTTCCCGACTCCGGGAGTAAACAAGAATATCATCTATGAAAACAATGACGAACAAGTCAAGATATGGCCTGAACACACTGTGTATCAAATGCATAAATGCTGCAGGGGCATTAGTCAGCCCGAATGACATCACTAGAAACTCGTAATGGCCCTACCGAGTCCTGAAAGCAGTCTTCGGGATATCCTGCTCCCGAATTTTCAACTGATGGTAACCTGAGTGTAAATCAATCATAGAAATACATGTGGCCCTAAAGCTGGTCAAATAGATCATCAATATGAGGCAAGGGATAATGGTTCTTCACTGTAACCCTGTTCAACTGGCGATAATCAATGCACATGCGCATAGAACCATCCTTTTTATTCACAAATAAGACAGGAGCACCTCAAGGTGAAACACTGGGTCGAATAAAACCCTTATCAAGCAATTCTTGTAACTGATTCTTCAACTCCTTCAACTCAGGAGGAGCCATACGGTACGGAGGAATGGAAATGGGCTGAGTGCCCGGTAACAAATCAATGCCAAAATCAATGTCTCTATCAATCGGCATGCCCAGAAGATCAGCTGGAAACACATCAGGATAATCCCATACCACTGGAACTGAATCAACAGAAGGGGTATTAACACTGACATCTCTCAATAAGCCAAATACACGGCACACCCCTTCTCAACCATACACTGAGATATAAGAAAAGAGATAACTTTACTGGGAGTGTGATATGAAGTACCACTCCACTCAACATGCGGAATACCTGGCATAGCCAGCGTCACGGTCTTGGTGTGACAATCAAGAATAGCATAATGGGGCGACAACCAGTCCATGCCCAAGATAATATCGAAATCTACTATATCGAGTAATAATAAATCCGCATTGGTCTCAAAACCACGAATAGTAACCAAACACGACCGATAAACGCGGTCCACAACAAGAGAATCTCCCACATGAGTAGAAACATAAACAGGAGAACCCAAAGAATCTCGGGCCATACCCAAATGCGGAGAAAAATAAGAAGTCACATAAGAATACATGGAGCCTGGATCGAATAGAACCAATGCATATCTCTGACAAACCAGTATAATACCTGTGATGACAGAATCAGAGGCAACAACATTGGTACGAGTATGAATAGCATAATATCTAGCCTGTCCTCCCTCTCGAGGGAGACCTCTACCTCCCCGACCTCCGCCCCTAGCAGCTTGGGCAGATGGGGTAGCAGCTGGAGCTGTGATCATGGCCTGAGAACCCTACTGAGCACGATGTGGCTAAAAAGTCTTTGAAGATGCACCCCTACCACCTACCAAGTCTGGGAAGTCCCTAACCATATGGCGTGTATCGCCACACTCGAAACAAGCTCTGGGAGAACGTGGTGGTTGTGACTGGCTAGGGCCAGGTCTGCAAGACTGACCTCTGAAAGCACCCAGCGCAGGAGGCGCGTTAGAAACTGGAGGTGCATAGTAAGGCTCCTGAGGCCTGGGTGGAGCTAGGGTACCGCTGGCTGCTGGAAGAGATGAATGAACGGGGCGGCCCATATAACCCCTACCATGTCGACCTGCTGCTGGGGTACGGGCACCAGAGTAGTGGCCCGACTCTCGAGACCTCTTGGTCTCCCTCTCCTCTCGCTCCCTAGCGAGCATACCCTCGGCCCTCATAGCAATGCTCACTACCTGCTCATAAACTCTCGAGCCATGCTAGATCTGATGGGTGGGACAAGACCCTCAATGAACTGGCAAACCCTCTCACGGGCAGTAGCAACCAAAGCTGGTGCATGACTAGCCAATCTGGTGTAACGGATAGCATACTCTGAAACTGTCATAGCCCCCTAGCGCAAATGCTCGAACTCTGCGCGCCATGCGTCCCTGAGGCTCTGAGGAATAAACTCTCTCAGGAACATATCTGAGAACTGGGTCCAGGTCAGTGAGGAAGCCTCGTCTGGACTGTCTAACTTATAGGTGCGCCACCAATCATAGGCGGCTCTGCGAAGCTGGAAGGTAGTAAAGGAAACCCCCACTAGATCCGGCTATGCCCATAGTGCGAAGAATATGTTGACACTCATCGAGAAACCCCAAGGCATCATCTGATGCTAGTCCACTGAATACCGGAGGGTCATACTTCTTGAACCTCTCAAGTCTCCCCAGCTCGTCCTCCGAAGCAGCTGACCCTTCCTCGGGCTGAACTGGTACTAAAGGAGGCATAGGAATGACCTTTGGGACCTGCTCCACATGAACTCACTGCTCAAGAGTGCAGGCAGCGGGAGTCTGTGCTCCTCCCCCGACCTGGGATGTGCCTGCAGCAAGGGGAAGCAACCCTGCCTGAGCCAGAGTGGTGTACCTGGACATAAACTGAGTTAATGTCTCCTGAAAGGCTGGAGTAGTAGTGGCAGTAGGCGTATCAGGTGTGTGGACCTCGGTTGGATTTGCTAGTGGTACCTCGCTGCACGATGTGCGCGTCCTCGGTCTTTACCCCGGCCCAGCCTCTAGCGGCTGCTGTAGGGGGCACGGGCGCCTGATCGTCCTGAGTAGCACACGTCCTCACCATCTGTGAGAGGATAGAAAATAGAGGTTTATAATTGATGTCGAAAATATTGCACGACAAGGAAATCAATGAAGTGAATATTTTTCCTAAACAGTTACATAGCCTCTCGTAGATAAGTAGAGACGTCTCCGTACCGATCATCGAGACTCTAATAACCCGGCCTGTGTTCCGTGACTCCTATGAACCTAGAGTTCTGATACCAACTTGTCACGACCCCAGTTCGCCCTCCGTGAACATGTCGTGATGGAACCTAGTCCCTATAACTAGGTAAGCCTAGCAATGGGAAATATCAACATAACTTGCAGAATAATTAAGTAAAAACTGAACAATCTAAAAGAAGGACTGTATATAAATACCACTTGGCATATATAACCCAAAATAATACGGAAGTCTACAATATCACCCCAAAACCCGGAAACTCACGAGAACCACAGGCTAACAGAATATAATACACGGCTCTAACTCCAGAATGTCTACACAACTGTAAGGAAAGATAAACTTTTCACAAAAGCTGGAATAAGATAGAGACTCCTGGTCTGCGGATGCGGCAGATGTACCTCGAAGTCTCTGTTGTATCTCTCAACCTCGGGGATAGTGCGCTTGAGTGGAGGTACCTGGATCTGCACATGAAAACAATACACAAGAAAGGGCATGAGTACACCACAGCGGTACTCAGTAAGTGCCAAGCCTAACCTCGTTTCGGATAGTGACGAGGAAGGTCAGGGCCCTATTGAGGTCAAACAATATAATAGGGATTTACACCATGAAACAGACAGTAATAATGAATACCGTAGTGAAGTAAGCCAGGTTAAACAAAGCAATAGAAAACACAAGAATAGATTAAACATGGAATATGAGCAGCTCAATAACAATGGTAATAATGAGGATCTCCCAGGATACCGTCCTGTAGTCCATCATATGTGCAGGGGGATCTCCCGGGATACCGTCCCTTAGTCCCAAAGTAAATATGCAGGGGGATCTCCCGGGATACTATCCCGTAGTCCCAAAGTAAATATGCAGGGGGATCTCCCGAGATACCGTCCCGTAGTCCCAAAGTAAATACGCAGCCACAACAAGAAGACATTCAGAAATAGAGTGGAAAAATACAAGGCAACAAGTAGTTCTAGCCTAACATTCTTCACGTAGTACAATTAATGCAACTTAAGCAAATAGGCAATTCAAGTCAACTAGGCATGCTTTCTGAACTAATATAGGCTATAATTGCAAGTAGAATAAAGTAGGTAAGAAAGAAACTCAGTCTAAATATTTAAAGTAAAATAGGATTTTCAACAATTAGCACAAGTACGCGCTCGTCACCTCACGTACAAAGCATTTAATTACCAAATATCACATCCTAAGGGGAAAGGTCCCCCACACAAGGTTAGACAAGCCAGTTACCTCGAACTGGCTCAAAATCAACTCGAAACCACACGTTTGCCATTAGTATCTGACTCCAAATGGCCCAAATCTATAAAATTCAATTACATATCGTAACTAACATCTCATGCAACTGAATTTTCATTGTTTAATTCAAGCTAAGGCGTGAAATTATGAAAAATGACCAAAACGCCCCTCGGGCCCATGTCTCGGAATAGGGTAAAAGTTATATTTTCCAGACACCCATTCACTCACGGACTCATTCAACCAGAAACAATCAAAATCCGATGCCAAAAACGCCATAAATTTCTAGAATTTCGGGTTGGGAAAATCTCATCCCTTTCCTATAGTTTTTCCCCATTTTTGATAATTAAACTAAGGAAAACAACGGGAATTAATGGGCTAACAATCAATTAGGATTAGAAAATGTTACCTATGATCCTTCTCTTAAAAACCCACAGAAAATCGCAAATTTTTGAGCCCTCACCTGATTTTTAGAATAATGAGATGAACTCTCGGGTTTTTGGAATAAAACACACAGGGAAATCTCACTTGCGGGCTCGATCACAGCACCTGCGGAAAAAGCATCGCAGGTGTGAAAATCACTTAAGTTACACTGGGGCCGCACCTGCGGTCGTTTGGTCGCGCCTGCGGTCCCGCACCTGCGGAACCCAGGTCGCACCTGCGACCACTAGCCTAACTCCCCTCTATTGCACCCACGATCAAGGCCCATGCTCCTGCGAGTCCGCACCTGCGGAAAAACCTTCGTAGGTGCGAAGACACCAGAAGAGGCCTGGTTCAGCAGCAGCAAATTCCCAAATTTTCACCCGTTAAGCATCCGAAACAATCCCGAGGTCCCCAGGGCCTCAACCAAAACCACCAACCAACCTTAAAACCTTATTTGAACTAGGTCTAGTCTTAAAAACACGTCTCATAACATCAAAATCATCGATAATGCATAGGTTCAAGCCTAGAAACTTAGGAAAATTCTAGAATTCACATCCGATGCCGAAACACGTCTAAGTTTATCTGAATGACCTCAAATTTTGCACACACATCCCAAATGACATGAAGAAACTATTGCAACTTCTGGAATTCCATTTCGACCCTCGGATCAAAAATTCACTATCAGACCGAAAACTCCAAAAATTCAAACTTCGGCATTTCAAGCCTAAATGAGCTACGGACTTCCAAAATACATTCCGAACATGCTCCCAACCCCAAAATCACCTAACGGAGCTAACGGAACCATCAATTTCCATTCCAAGGCTGTCTTCACACTGCTCCAACTACGGGAAACTTTCCAACACTTAAGCTCTCACTTAGGGACTAAATGTCCCAAAACTCTCCGAAACTCAAAACCGAACGTCCCGACAACTTAATTTAGCAGAAATAGACTTGGGGAAACATGTAATAGGGGATTGGGGCGTTGATTCTTAAGACGACCGGCCGGGTCGTCACAGTTGCGGGATGTGAAGGTATGGAAAAAGTAAGATATCTAATAATAGGTGTTATTGTTAGGCCATTGAGGACTTTTGGAGGGTTATTTATCTATCTATGGATGATCGGAATCAATTTTGGGGTCCATTGGTAGGCCAATAAGGATGTGAATTCTACACCGGGTCAGATTTATTGACTCATCACTATTATTGTTGAGGGGTGTGTCATTCAGTTGGAGTTGAGCTTGTTCGCGTTATGATATGTTCTATGTGTTACTCATCAATTCTATAATGGGTTGTGATTTTTTGGTTATACACACACTAGATGTGTTTCTGCTTCGAGCGAGATGGTTATTAAGGTGTTTATTGGCTAGTTGCGCCATGATTATGGTCTTTCCTATTGATGGTGTTGATACCCAATTTTTCCCTGTACTATTTTTAAAATGCATATCTATTTTCAAAATAGTACATGAGCATCAACTAATATTTTTCCACAATTTATGCATTTTTCTAGGGATTTTTTATTAATTTATCCTAGTAATTTTATTATATAAATAATTACCGATTGCATCACAAATGGCTTTATAAAAATTTCATGACTTCATTTTACCATTTATATTCATAATAAGCTTTAGTTATTTCATAAATAGCGATATTTACATTTTTGGGTTATAATTGCAATAACTTTGCAATAATAGCCCATGAACGCATTATTTCATTATTTCACCAGAAAATAGCTTTTTATATTTTCATAATTTTGAGTACTTATTTAAACCATTTTTATGCATGAAAAACATTTTTATAATTTGTTACTTATTCTCACAAATTATTTTATTAATTAGTTGGGTATTTAACAATTAGCCCCTTTCAATTTCGTTTCAACCCAATTATACCAGCCCAAACTCCGACACACTGGGGCTGGTACTATGAGATACTGGCACTTCAGGCTTGGTTGAAGGCCTGGTTTTTCAGGTTTGCATTTGGTCCTATCCAGGCTCCCTATAGTATAGCAGTATTCATTCTGCAACTCATTTTACATTTGGACTGTAATAATAATTCTTGTAAAAACAGATATTGAGGTTATTAGTAAATATGGGAGGGAGTTTTATATATCTTTGTTGGGATCAGGTAGAAATCATGCCTATAGGATTGTTGTGATTTTTTATATGCATTAGAAATCATGCCTATAGGAATTATCTCATTATTTGTTCTGAATTTCCACTTTACATCTTAGAAATCCTGTTATGGGACGCTTATCAATCATGTATCAAGATTCATGTTCATGCATATATTCAAGTCTCAATGTGCATTAGAAACCATGCCTATAGGATCTTCCTTTGGTAATTATCAAACTCGCATAATATTCTGCTCACTTAGATGTCATGTCCTTAGGAAATCATATTTGAAATCAGTATGAATACTTAGCCATCATGCCTATAAGGAATAAGTCTAAGAACAGTTTGACACTTAGATATCATGTCTGTAGAGATAAATATGTAAAAATCAATTTCTGTGTTTATATGTCCTAAAGTAATGCTTGTGATCATTTTCGGTGCATAGACAACATGCCTATAGGGTCTGAATAGATAAAAATCTTCCTGTTATAAGTCAATCGCTAGTTTATTATTATGGTTTGATTCACGCTTAGAGACTATGTCTATAGGATCCTGCTCAGATTCAGTAAGCCATAAAAATCAGTGGGCAAACTGATTAGGTGCTCACTGCCTTGCTTTAACAAATGCTGCATATTTTGCTTTTGTGCACACCTAGATATCTTGCTATAGGACTTTAAATTGTTTAAAATTGTTGTTTGAGACATGCAATTATTTGATTATTTGTGGAGGTAAATGTGAGCCTTTGACTGCTTTGTTATATGACAGTCCTATATGTTTTGTTTGTCGCTTAGATTTTATCCTTTTAAGCACCATAGGTGAGTCTAGAACCACCTTAATAGAGCTCCTAAACATTTTCAGGGCCATAGGTAAGGGGCGGGTAATTCACGCACAGAGTACGTATTCAATTAGAATCGCTTAAGTAGTAATTAAGGGGAGGTTAATTTGGTAGTAAATGATATGATGACATGTGCGCTAATGCTACGAGTAACACCTCGATTTGGAGAAAGTTTACCGAGTATGTCACAAAAGTGATCCTATAGGCTAGTAAACCTAGGACCCCCTTTTATTCCCGTTTAAAAATAATATTCACTTGTTTAATTTGCTTTATGACTAATTCACTAAAATGAGTTTTGCCGGGACCCAGCATTGTGGACCTCGAGGGATGTCTAACACCTTCACTTCGAGGTAATTTCTAGCCATTACCCAATTTCTAGTAATGTAAACCGGTTTATGAGTTACTTGCATGTAACGACCCGGCCGATTGTTCCGTGAGATTTAACCTGCTTCTCCTATTTCTGCATTTTTTATATATCGCTATCCTATTTTTGATGTGTTGGGTCAGTTGGTTTGGGTCCGGAGTGCTTATGGTGAGAATTTAGGCATTTAGCATTTTAAAGTAGCCTAATAGTTGAGAAAGTCAACTGAGAGTTGACTTATTGATAAACGACCCCGGAATGCGTATTTTATGGCTCATATAGCTTCTTTATGTGATTTGGGACTTAGGAGTGTGTTCATAATATTTTTGTGATGTCCGATGTAGAATTAGGCTTGAATTAGCGAAAGTTAGTTTTTGGCGATTTTCGGTCGGCAGTGGAAAATAGGCTATCGGGGTCAGAATGGAATTCTGGAAGTTGGAGCAAGTTCGTAGTGTCATTTTGGATATGTCTGCCAAATGTCAGGTCAAACGGAGGTGTTTTTGTTGGTTTCAGCGTAGTTGGCGAAATTTGGAAGTTTCAAAGTTCATAGGCTTGAATTTGATGTAATTTTTGTGTTTTCGTTCTGTTTTTGGTGTTTCAAAGGCTCGACTAAGTTGGAATAATGCTATGGGGTGTGTTGGTATGTTTGGTTGGGGCCCTGAGGGGCTCGATATTGATTTTGGATGGTTGGCGAGATTTTTGGATTTGGAAATTGGCAGCAATAGCTGTTGGTGTGGAAGTTCTGGTGTGGACCGCACCTGCAGTCGGGAAGCCGCAGTGCGATGTAGCAGGTGTGATGGTCGAGGTCGCATGTGCAAAAAAGGCTAGGCAGGGGAATTTCCGCAGGTGCGAAGTTTGGGCCGCACCTGCGAAGGCGCAGGTGCGGAAGGTTGGCCGCAGGTGCGGAATTTTGTCCGTTAAGTGAGATTCCGTAGGTGCGCACCTGGTACCGCAGGTGTGGGTCCGCAGGTGCGACTAAATTTCTGCAGGTGCAGAAATGACTAGCAAAAGCAGTATATAAAAGGCCTTAGTGAAATTCGTTTCATTTCACCATTTTAGCATGCATGAGGAGCTCCTTTGAATGCAAATTGGAGAGGGGATTCGTGATTCTTCAGTGAATGTAAGTTCTCGGGTTATTATCATCGTTTCTATGCTATTTTAATTCGGATTAGGCCTGTATTTGGATGATTAAAGTAAGAAAAGTTTGAAAATGGGAGGAAAGAGTTGGGAATTTCTTTGGGCAATTATTGTCCTATTTTGATGTTCTTGGTATGCACGGTCTCGTGGGAGGATAAGGGTTCTTATGATGTAAATTTTATCGGATTCCAAGACATGGGCCCGGGGCTCGGGTTTTGCCGAATTTCGAGATTTTTGTGTAATTTGATAATTTTTGATTGGGTTGTGTTCCTTGGTTATATATTGATGATGTTAAACTGGTTTTGGCTAGATGCCAATTTGAGGGGCAAGAGCATTGCGGGCTAGTGTCGCGGCCCGGTAGAGGTAAGTAATGGTTATAAATCTTGTCCTAAGGGTATGGAACCCCAGACTACATATTTTCTCACTGATTTTGGAATGGCGCACATGTCGGATGACTAGTATGTGGCGCGTACTGATTTTTGGATTGGACTAGGTCCTCTCCATGACAACTAATGAGTTGCATATTTACTCAAAACCTTATGTTAAATTATGTTCTAAAGATTTGTTAAATATTTGGGCTATACGCCGTGTTTGGGGCCTCGTGCCGATCTGTTTAAACCCCTTGGGCCTTTTTTTAATACTGTTTTCCTCACTATTTGTTGACCATTTCACTCAGCATCATTGTGCATACTGCTTTTCGAAACTCAGCCTGATTTACACTACATGATCATAAAAATGATGTTTTGGGTCGAGTACCCTGTTTTACTGATTCGCCCGAGGGGCCTTTTGAGTGGTTCTACCGAGTGTGGCCGAGGGCGAAGAGTGATGGTGAGGTGCTGAGTGATGTTAGCGCTTGGGCTGAAGGAGCCCCTCCGGAGTCTGTACACACCCCCAGTGAGCGCACCGAGTGCCGAGTGACGAGTGATTGGGAGGCATGAGTGACTGTGAGGTGCTTAGTGATTGTGAGGCACGCCCGAGGGGGTATGTGCCGATCTGTTTAGACCCCTTGGGGGCTCTTTATATCAGGGAGATTGTCAGATTGCATGGGGTTCTAGTTTCTATCATCTTCGATAGAGGAACTCAGTTCATATCTCAGTTTTGGAGAGTCATGCATAGAGAGCTGGTTACTCAGGTTGAGTTGAGCACAACGGTTCATCCTCAGACCGACGGGCAGTCGGAGCACACAATTCAGATTTTAGAGCATATGTTGCGTGCTTGTGTTATTGACTTTGGTGGTTCATGGGGTCAGTTTCTGTCACTAGCAGAGTTTGCATATAATACAACTAACAATCGATTATCCAGATGGCTCCGTATGAGGCTTTATATGGTAGGAGGTGCAGATCTCCGGTTAGTTGGTTTGAGCCGGGCGAGGCTAGGCTATTGGGCACAGACTTGGTTCAGGATGCTTTGAGTAAGGAAAAGTTGATTCGGGAGTGTCGCACGACAGTCTAGGCATAAAGAGTTATGCGGACCGGAAGGTCCGAGATGTCTCTTTCATGGTTGGGGATAAGCTGTTGCTGAAGGTGTCACCCATGAAGGATGTTATGAGATTCGGGAAGAGAGGAAAGCTGAGTCCCAGGTTCATTGGGACATTTGAGGTGCTTCAGAGGATTTGGGAGGTGGCTTATAGGCTTGCTATGCCTCCCAGTTTATCGAGTATTCATCTAATATTCCATATTTCGATGCTCTGGAAGTATGTCGGTGACCCTTCCCATGTTTTGGACTTCAGCACGATTCAGCTCGAGGGTGATATGTCATATGAGGTAATGCCAGTGGCTATTTTGGGTCGACAGGTCAGGAAGCTGAGGTCTAAAGATATAGCTTCAGTGAAGGTTCAGTGGAGAGGGAAAGTGGTAGAGGATGCCACCTGGGAGACCGAGCGGGAGATGCGGGACAGATATCCTCACTTATTCGAGGCTCCAGGTATGTTTCTAGACCCGTTCGAGGATGAACGTTTGTTTAAGAGGGGGAGGATGTAACGACCCGACCGGTCGTTCCGTGAGATTTACCCCGTTTCCCCTATTTCTGCATTTGTTATATATCGCTATCCTGTTTTTGATGTGTTAGGTCAGTTGGTTTGGGTCCGGAGAGGTTATGGTGAGAATTTAGGCATTTAGCCTTTGAAAGTAGCCTAATAGTTGAGAAAGTCAGCTGAGAGTTGACTTATTGATAAATGACCTCGGAATGCGGATTTTATGGCTCGGATAGCTTCGTTAGGTGATTTGGGACTTAGGAGTGTGTTCAGAATATTTTTGTGATGTCCGGTGTAGAATTAGGCTTGAATTGGCGAAAGTTAGTTTTGGCGATTTCCTGTCGATAGTGGAAAATAGGCTATCAGGGTCAGAATGGAATTCCAGAAGTTGGAACAGGTTTGTAGTGTCATTTTGGATATGTCTGCCAAATTTCAGGTCAATCAGAGGTGTTTTGGTTGGTTTCAGCATAGTTTGTGAAATTTGGAAGTTTCAAAGTTCATAGGCTTGAATTTGATGTAATTTTGGTGTTTTATTGTTTTTATTTGGTTTTTCGAAGGCTCGACTAAGTTGGAATAATTCTATGGGGTGTGTTGGTATGTTTGGTTGGGGCCCCGAGGGGCTCAGGATTGATTTTGGATAGTTGGCGGGATTTTTGGACTTGGAAATTGGCAGCAATAGCTGCTGGTGTGGAAGTTCTGGTGTTGACTGCACCTGTGGTCGGGAAGCCGCAGGTGCGATGGTCGAGGTCGCAGGTGCGAAAAAGGCTAGGTAGGGGAATTTCCGCAGGTGTAAAGTTTGGGCCGCACCTGCGAAACCGCAAGTGCGGAAGGTTGGCCGCAGGTGCGGAATTTTGTCCGTTAAGTGGGATTCCACAGGTGCGCACCTGGGACCGCAGGTGTGGGTCCGTAGGTGCGGAAATGAGTGGCAGAAACAATATATAAAGGGCCTTCGTGAAATTCATTTCATTTCACCATTTTTGCGTGCGGGAGGAGCTTCTTTGAAGGCAAATTGGAGAGGGGATTCGTGATTCTTCAGTGAAGGTAAGTTCTCGGGTTATTATCATCGTTTCTATGCTATTCTAATTCGGATTAGGCTTGTATTTGGAGGATTAAAGTAAGAAAAGTTGAAAAATGGGAGGAAAGAGTTGGGAATTTCTTTGGGCAATTTTAGTGGGCAATTGTGGTCCGATTTTGATGTTATTGGTATGTACGGTCTCGTGGAAGGATAAGGGTTCTTATGATTTAAATTTTATCGGATTCCGAGACGTGGGACCGGGGCTCGGGTTTGGCCGAATTTCGAGTTTTTGTGTAATTTGATAGTTTTTGATTGGGTTATGTTCCTTGATTATATATTGATGATGTTAAACTGGTTTTGGCTAGATACGGAGCAATCGGGAGCCAATTTGAGGGGCAAGAGCATTGCGGGTTAGTGTCGCGGCCCGGTAGAGGTAAGTAATGGTTATAAATTTTGTCCTGAGGGTATGGAACCCCGGATTGCATATTTTCTCACTGATTTTGGAATGACGCACATGTCGAATGACGAGTATGTGGCGCGTACTGATTTTTGGATTGGACTAGGTCATCTCCGCGGCAACTAATGAGTTGCATATTTACTCAAAACCTTACGTTAAAATATGTTCTAAAGATTTGTAAAATATTTGGGCAATCGCCGTGTTTGGGGCCTCGTGTCGATCTAATTCGACCCCTTGGGGATCTTTTTACTGTTGTTTTCCTCACTATTTGTTGAAAATTTCACTCAGCATCATTGTGCATACTACTTTTCAAATCGCAGCCTGATTTACACTACATGAGCATTAAAATGATGTTTTGGGTCGAGTACCCTGTTTTACTGATTCGCCCGAGGTGCCCTTTGAGTGGTTCTACTGAGTGTGGCAGAGGGCCAAGAGGTGCTAAGTGATATTACCGCTTGGGCTGAAGGAGCCCCTCCGGAGTCTGTACACACCCCCAATGAGCGCACCGAGTGCCGAGTGACGAGTGATTGCGAGGCATGAGTGACTGTGAGGTGCTGAGTGATTGTGAGGTGCCGAGTGATTGTGAGGCATGCCCGAGGGGCTGATTATGATACATGTTTTTGCCTGAGGGGATACTTATGATTTTACTACATTCATTTGCATACCAAATCCTTTGTCTTAAAGTTGTTAAAAAATGTGCATTCTTTAAAGGACTTTTTCTTAAGTTGATTTTAAGGCATGATGATTTCGTATATCTACGCTATACTATTGGAAAGTAAGGCTGTGTATATTGTGACTTGATGGCATTGATTTTATGTGTTTCCTTGCTACTTAGACTTGATTTATTTTCATTACTACTGAATTGGCGTACTCACATGAAACCCTGCACTTCTGTGTGTAGATTCAGGAGCAGATATCGAGCATTAGCCTTTATTCCGCAGCGGAGCCGGATTGTGGGATATAAAGGTAGTTGTTCAGCGTTCGCATCATCTCTGTTTTCTCTTTTGATGTATTTATCTTTTGATTCAAAGGTTCTGTATTATAATAGTCTATTTTGGCTTATTTCTCTAGATGCTCTCGTATAATATTGCCTATTGTATTAAGTAATTTTCTGTATATTTTTATGAAATGCTTGAAACTTGAATGGGATTTTCAAAATAAATTGCAAACATGCGGTAGTCGGCTAGCCTAGTTCCACGATAGGCGCCATCACGGCCGGTTAGGATTTGGGGTTGTGACACTGCATTAGGTTCCCTAACGCATCTTAAATCCGTTAGGTGGTGACTCTACAAATTCCATACCCTTCTCAAAAGGAAGATGAGTTGTCCCAAAAGATGTCGAAACCCCGGACTCCGTGAGGGAAAAGGGGGGCGCGACAGCATAGCGACTCCGCTGGGGATCCTTAGGCTCTAACCATGACAATCTTGTTTATGTGAATTAGTCTAAGCATGCTTTATTCTGCTGATACATGTGCACCCTTTCCCTTTCCCTTTGTGTGAACTTAATTATTTATTTTCAAGTATTTATGATTTCCTTCACCACGAAACTGACTTGTCTCTTTGTTTTCTTTTTTTTACTGTCTTTCAATTTTTAAATACTGTATTTTTATTTTCCTAACGTGCAAATAAGTGACAACATGCTATTTATTGTTGCATAAATCATGCTCAACGTCATATTCCACTCGTGCATAATCAATCCTTTAACAACAATTGATGAGTGGTTGCGCTCTTCCAATATATCACCCTTTAAATTCGGAAACACTTATTTGCAGTAAAACTAGTCGATCAACAGTGCAATCGACGGTTCCGTGCCTTTCCCCCTCAAGTTGTTTGCTTAAGAGTACCAGTCCAGACCTCTATGTTGTACATATAATAACCCCTTAAGGAAAACCTTATCCAAAAGTCCACCGGGGTTTCCATAATCTCAACGGACACGACCACGTTCTGTGCATTCATTTTGGAGAACTAAATGCCAATATACTAATCATGGATGTATAAATAGTCGAATCAGGAAGGGGAAAAGGGCCTAGACTTCTTTGCTTTGCAGAAAATAAGGCACGAGGTCCCCAGGTTCGAAATGGTATGCAATATACCGCCAATGCCACAACTACTAGATTGGTGGGAAGATCTTTCCTCAAGTGACAAGAAACATGTGAGAAAAGTCCTGGGAAATTTACCTTCTATGTTAGACATCCAACCAAACAACATGTTGATTGAAGCTGCAACTTTGTTCTGGGATAGTAAAAGCCTGCATTTCACTTTGGGAACATAGAAATGACCCCGCTCCTAGAAGAAACAGGGGGATTTGCTGGGCTAACTTGGGACAGCCCTGGTCTATTGGTGCCGGAAAATCGCACTGGTAAGGGGTTTCTAAAGATGATGGGTCTGAAAAAGAACACAGATTTAGAGTGCTTAAAGAACTCTTACATGTACGAGAGATACGGTCATAGAAAATCCTACCGTATGTTCCATGATGATTTCTCTATCACTTCCTTGAGTCACATTCACCGCAGATTTTTCATGTTTGTTGTTTGCTTCATGGGCATGATAGTGTTCCCAATGATAGGGGACATAATTCACACCAGACTGGCTATGGTAGCCAAAAATCTAATGGAGGAAATCGAGGGACAAACATACACCATAGCCCCTATGATTATAGTTGATATTTACCGGGCTTTAGATCGCTGCTAGAAGGGGTTCAAGCATTTCGAGGGTTGCAATTTACTGCTAAAACTTTGATTACTAGAGCATCTCCAAAAGGGTCAATATCGTCAGGAGTTTCCACGAAGGGTGTGGAATGATCACATAGCCTTCCACTTGGTGTTGATTGGGTTAAATGGGATATGTCCTTATGTTCCCACCAGGGTTATGAGACAAGCAGGCAGAAGGCGGGTCATATTGCGGGTTGCGAAGATGAGTCATTTCCTGGAAGATTTTAAGGATGACAACATCCCTTACAAGTGCCAAGCTCAGTATATGTGTCACTCCAAGATCATTGTGGAGAAGGACACCATCGAGCCAGACAGGTACCATGCAGGTCATGTACGCTTTTACCCATCATGGCTGGAAGACAGCATAGCAGGGGTAGTTGATTCGAGAATCGGTCAAGGAGAAAGGGTCATAGACGAAGTTGCTGAAGCCCAAGTGGGATACAATAAACTGCGCAAAAGGGTTCATGAGTCTGAGGCCGAGCATCTGGAGCAACACAAGACTGATATGGAACTAATCAATGAATGGAGGGAAATGTCTATCAAATCTAATGAAAGGCTGGAGTATTTGGAGCAGGGTCAGACGGAACTGAAGGGGAGACGAGGAAAAGAGTCGCCGACTGCCAAAATGCTGAGGGAAGCAAAAGAGGACATCTAGCGAGAGTATACCTACTGTTGGGCATGCATGACTTGGGGAACCTGATCGATAGAGACAAGAAGATCAAGCCTGTGGAGGGTCCTTCTGGGACCAAGTAGATTAGATTTGTTTGCTTTTCCTAAATGTAATAAGGCCAAGTGCCAGTAGTGACTTATCTTTTATTATCTTAATGTCGTATGGATTCATCTGTTTTTATATTAATGAAATGAGGCAATTATTGGCATTTAAGTTCTCCAAAACAACTTGTCGCTAGGCTTACCTCGAGCACAAAGAGGTTCCCAAATTAGGACGCGAATTTACATTCCCTCAATATGTGTTTAAATACCGCAAATATTCTTTCTCAAAACTCTTACTGACTTGGTTACCTTTTTGTTTTTTATTTCTTTCTGTTAATTATTCCCCATTCCTCAAAGGTTGGTTCGCGCATACTAGCATCATCAGCTTATCACACAAGATCCAGGGACCCTCCGCCTTCTCCCCCTCTAGTCCACCAAAAGGCGAAGGAAAAGAAAAAATGGATGACTTGAATGGCACTAGAAAAGACAACAATGCACATGTTGAACATGCGGAAGCTTCCGATGGTTAGGGTACTCAGGCATCAAATGATGCGGTCTCACATATTGAGCAGATAATATTAGAACTTCAGGGTGAGCTCGAGCAGGTATGAAGCTTAGCAAACCTCTCCCTCGCACTCAATATCCCAGATGTCAACCACCCAAACACCCAGAATCCCGTACCACCTCAAAACACACCCAACAAGCTCACACAGAATTCTGCCTCACCTAACCATTATACAACCCCACCACAGAATCAAACTATCCCTCCACAATATAAGTAGAACACCTACCATACTCCACAAAATACCCCACAAATTATTCCCGAACCCTAAAACTCCACCAATGATCATCATTATACTCAAACTCCCGGTCAATAAAACAACCCATATACGTGGAAAATCTATGTCACTCCACTCAACCCATATCCTATACACCAAAATCTGCTGAGAAGGACTTGTTCATTAAGAACATAGCTGAGGAGCTTAAGAAATTGACAAGTCGGGATCAGGGCGTCGAAGGAGGTAAAGGGATAGAAGGTCTGAACTATGAAGATCTATGCATACAAACATACGTGGAACTGCCGGAGGGATACAAACCTCCCATATTCAAAATGTTTGACAGTCAGGTGATCCCAAGGTTCATCTAAGAACCTATTGTGACAAGCTCGTGGGGGTCGGAAGAATGAAAGGATCTGAATGAAGCTCTTCATGAGGAGTCTTACAGGAGATGCCTTGTCCTGGTATATTAGCCATAATCCTAAGAAATGGGCCAACTGGGTAAGCATGGAATTCGACTTCATGGACAGGTTCAGGTTTAATACAGAGAATGCGTCGGATGTCTTTTACATCCAGAACGTAAAGAAAAAGCTAATTGAGACCTTCTGTAAGTATGCTACTCGTTGGAAGTCAGAAGCAGCCAAGTTCAGACTGACGTTGGACGAGGAACAAATGAACAAGTTCTTTGTCAGGGCACATGATCCCCAGTACTATGAAAGATTGATGGTTATTGAAAACCATAAGTTCTCCGATATCATCAAACTCGGGGAAAGGATTAAAGACGGCATTAAAAGCGGTATGGTGACAAACTTTGAGCCACTGCAGGCCACAAAGAAAGCATTACAATAAGGGGTATATCAAAAAAGAAGGACGAGGGAACAATAATTGTTTCCCAAGGACCCAAAACTCCATTTGTATATCAGTCTCCACTCGCATACCAAACACCTCCACCCACATATCAACTATCACCTCCGAGATATTCCTAACCAGCCACTACTTACCTTATATATAATTCCTAACCATCTTACTTTCAGTCACCTCCAGCTCGTCCAAACTACCCAAGACCACGGCCTAACTTTGACCGCAAACCACCCAAACAATAAACCGTCGTTGCTGAACCCATTGACCAGCTGTATGAGAGGTTAGCAGGTTGCATCACCCTTATCCTTGCTATGCCATGGAGAATTCGTCCCAATGGGTCAACCCAAATAAAACATGTGCATATCATTCTGGTATGAAAGGGCACACCATTGATGAGTGCGAGACACTGAAGGATAAGTTCCAGACCTTGGTTGATAATAAGGTCATCCAGGAAAAGGAAGCTACACCTAAAGTCCGCAACAACCCCCTCCCATATCATAGGAGTGAAGGTATTAATGTGATATAGACCGATGAGGTATGAGATCCTGAGGGATCAATTGGACTTATCAAAGAGGGTGACGATCCTAGGAAACCCGCAGTCACACTCAATCCTATTAAAGTGCAGATACGACAGCCGCATTGGTTCCTTTAGAAGTAGAAGTAATGCCACCCGCAACAATACTCACTCCATTTGAAGTGGAGGTGGCCATACCTTTCATTGTAACAGTTCCATCCACACAGCCATTCAGGACCAATGATATACCTTGGGATTATGTGGCCGAGGCTAGAAGGAAGGGAAAGTCAAAGATAGAAGAATCCGATGTTGCACTAGGGATGACCATAATAGGAAGGGTTTATACACCTGAAAACTTAGGAGAAACCAGTAAGCAAGCTTCTAACAAACCACCCGTCATTAAGACTGGTCCAGATGACCTCTAGAGGAAGGTACATGCAAGGGAGTACTCTGTCATTGATCATCTGAACAAGACTCCCGCTCAGATATCTATCTTGTCGCTGCTGCAAAATTCTGAGGCACACAGAAATTCTCTAATGAAGGTGTTGAGTGAAGTATATGTACCCAACAACATCACTGGTGGAGAAATGGCCAATATGGTAGGACATGTGTTGGAGAGCCACAAAATCACCTTTCACGAGGACGAGCTGCTGCCTGAAGGTTTGAATCACAATAGCGTAGTGCACATTACAGTGCAATGTGAAGATAAGTTCATTGCCAGAGATCTGATCGATAGAGGATCCAGTCTCAATATTTGCCCATTAATAACACTGAAGAGGTTGCGCAAAGGCTTGCATGAGATACGGGAAGAAACTATGAATGTAAAAGCATTCGATGGGTCTCAAAGAGCTACCATTGGAGAGTCTAATCTATGTCTACAAATGGGGCCTACATGGTTTGATGTCGAGTTTCACGTACTGGATATATTTGCATCCTATAACATATTGCTGGGACGACCATGGACACCTGCTGCTGGGGCTGCAGCATCAACTTTACATCAGGCCGTGAAGCTCTAATGTAACCACCAGGAAGTAATTATCAATGGAGATGGAAGCAACCTCATTTATGCTAGTCAGACTATCCCGATGATTGAAAATAGAAGAAATCTAGGTGGAGAAACCTACCATCTTATTAAGCGGGTGAACGCGATCGAGAAAGATAAGTGGTGGAGTAGCAAGATAGCAAGCATATTATCATGGAGAGGATATGAGCCCGGCAAGGGGCCTGGTAAGAATCTTCAAGGCATCTCCAAACCAATACAACCAAAGCACCATGGTACCCCTTTTGGGTTGGGATACCAATACACCTAGCAATAATGCCAAGATTGGTCACCACCATGGCATGGTCCGTACTATCCACCCGAGCAGCCTACGCAACACCTGAGTCAGACTTTACATCAGACCGACATTATACGGGGATCAGAGGAGGAAGAAGCATTGGCAGCCTTGAGGAACCTGTTTTTTGAAGATGATGATATGGACTGTTGTGTAATTGTTGAGGAGGAGGAGGAGGAGGAGGAAGGCCCTATAGTCCAAGCTACGGAGAGAGGAACACTGCTCAAGAATTGGAATGTCAGACCATCCAGGGCCCGACCAGTCCCCGGGTAGCAAGGCTGAACAACATTATTTATTTTTCTTTCTAAGAAAAAATGATTTCCCTTTTAGCATTTTGTTTTAAATAATATTTTCAATATTCCAAAATGTTGTTTAAATTATTGAAAATTGCATTGGTTTGACACTTTCAATGAATTGATGTTTATTATTACCACTTTTATCGTATCTTTATCCATACAACATTACTATTTCCTATCTTGATGAACCGACAATTGTGACACGTAATGAGGCAACGCAACAAAAGTACATTGATTCAGAAGAAGAAGAGGATGTAATACCTGAAGATATTGTTAGAGAAGTAGAGAATTTTGATAACAAACCGAAGTCCAACCTGGACGAAACTGAGATAATTAACTTGGGAGGTTCTGAAACTATCCAGGAGACCCGCATCAGCATCCACTTGTCACCGTCAGAGAAAGAGGAGTACACTCGGTTCTTCAAAGAGTATGAAGACGTTTTTGCATGGTCATACGATAATATGACCGGATTAAGTACATCCATTGTGGCCCACAAATTTCCCACAAACCCGATGTGTCCACCAGTAAAGCAGAATCTCAGAAAATTCAAGACTGGTATGAGCCTGAAAATCAAAAAGGAGGTTACCAAGAAAATCAAGGCCAAGGTCCTCAAGGTAGTTGAATATCCCACATGGTTAACCAACATCGTTCCAGTTTAGAAGAAGGATGGGAAGGTTAGAGTTTGTGTAAATTATCGAGATTTCAACAGAGCCAGCCCAAAGGATGATTTCCCGCTTCCAAACATACACATCTTAATTGACAATTATGCTAAGCATGAACTCCAGTCCTTTGTTGATTGTTTCTCCGGTTACCATCAGATCTGGATGGACAAAGAGGACACTGAGAAAACAACTTTCATTACATCATGGTGGGTGTACTGCTATAAGATGATGCCATTTGGCCTAAAGAACGCTGGGGCCACCTACATGAGGGCCATGACTACTATATTTCATGACATGATACATAAGGAGATTGAAGTGTATGTGGACGATGCCATAATTAAATCCAAGAAGGCCAAATATCATATAGCGGACTTGAGGAAATTCTTCGACAGACTGTGGAAGTACAACCTAAAGCTAAACCCTGTAAATTGTGCATTCATGGTTCCTGCCAGAAAGTTATTGGGATTCATTGTCAGCCTCCAGGGAATAGAATTGGATCCATCGAAGGTCAAATCCATCCAAGAATTACCACCGCCAAAAAGCAAGAAAGATGTGATGAGTTTCCTGGGATGCCTTAACTACATCAGTTGTTTCATAGCCCAGGCCACAGTTATATGTGAGCCAATTTTCAAGATGTTGAAGAAGGACGCAGCGACTAGTTGGACCAAAGACTATCAAAAATCTTTTGACAAAATCAATGAGTACTTATCAACGCCACTAGTCTTGGTTCCGACAGAGCCAGGTAGACCACTACTACTTTACCTTGCAGTGCTAGATGGAGCTTTTGGCTGCGTTCTGGGGCAGCACGATGAGACAGGAAGAAAAGAACATTCCATCTACTACCTGAGTAAGAATTTTACACCTTATGAAGCACGGTATTCTCTGTTGGAATGAACCTATTGTACCTTGACCTGGATAGCGCAGAAGCTGAGGCATTACTTATGTGCCTATACAACATACCTCATATCGAGAATGGATCCTTTGAAGTATATCTTTCAGAAACCCATACCCACCGGAAAGCTAGCTAAATGGCAAATCCTGTTAAGCGAATTCAACATTGTCTATGTAACTCAGAAAGCAGTCACGGGACAGGCACTGGAAGATCATCTTGCTGAAAACCCAGTGGGAGGAGAATACAAACCCGTAGAAACGTATTTTCCCGATGAAGAGGTATTATTTGTAGGAGAAAACATTGTTGAGTCCTACGACGGTTGGAGAATGTTCTTTGGTGGAGCAGCAAATTTCAAAGGAGTCGGCATTGGAGCCGTCTTGGTATCGGAAACTGGTCAGCATTATCCGGTATCTGCAAATCTTAGACTCCCCTGCACCAAAATCATGGCAGAATATGAGACTTGCATATTAGGGCTCAATATGGTTATTGACATGAACATTCAGGAGCTGCTAGTAATCGGCGATTTGGATTTGCTTGTGCACCAGGTGCAAGGAGAATGAGATACCAAGAATTCCATGATATTTCCATATCTGCACCATGTGCAGGAATTGAAGAAAAGGTTCACAAAGATAGAGTTTCGGCATGTTCCTAAGATTCAAAATGAGTTTGCCGATGCATTGGCCACTTTGTCATCAATGATACAACATCCAGACAAGAACTTCATATATCTTATCCCAGTAAGGATCCATAATCAGCCGTCATATTGTGCTCATGTCGAAGAGGAAACGGATGGAAGGCCTTGGTTCGATGACATCAAAGAGTATCTGGCAAAAGGAGAATATTTGGAGCATGCAAACCATACTCAGAAACGCACGCTTTAGAGATTATCCAATCATTTCTATCACACTGTGGAGGAAACCTATATAGAAGAACTCATGATTTGGGACTGTTAAGGTGTGTCAACGCAAAAGAAGCTTCTAAATTGCTCGAGGAGATACATGATGGGACCTGCAACCCGCATATGAATGGCTTTGTCCTGGCCAAGAAGATACTTAGGACCGGCTATTTCTGGATGACCAATGGAGACAGATTGCATCTGGTATGTTCAAAAGTGCTACCAATGTCAAGTACATGTAGATATGATAAAAGTGCCACCAAACGAGCTTAATGCAACAAGCTCACCTTAGACCTTTGTCGCCTGGGGAATGGATGTCATTGGTCTAATCGAGCCCACCATCTCAAATGGGCATTGGTTTATTTTAGTGGCTATCGAATACTTCACTAAATGGGTTGAGAAAAAAGGTTGTTGCGGATTTTGTCCGCGATCGGATTGTTTGTTGGTCTAGAGTTCCAGAGTTCATCATTACTAACAATGCCGCCAATCTCAACAATGATCTGATGAAATCCCTGTGTGAGTCTTTCAAAATCAAGCACAAAAATTCCACAACATATACGCCCCAAATGAACGGAGCCGTGGAAGCTGCCAGGAAAAACATCAAGAAGATACTAAGCAAAATCATAGAAAATCATAAACAATGGCACGAGAAGATACCATTTGCTTTACTAGAATACCGTACCTCAGTCCTCACATCAACCGGGGCAACTCCCTATTTGCTGGTTTATGGTACTGAAGTTGTTATTCCTACCGAAGCGGAAATTTATTCCTTGAGAATCATACAAGAAGCTGAACTCAGTGACACAGAATGGATAAGGAGCCGTTAGAGAAGTTATCCCTCATAAACGGAAAGAGGATGCACGCAGTATGCTACAGACAACTTTATCAGAACAGGATGTCCAGGGCCTTCAACAAAAGAGTTAAGCCGAGACAGTTCACACCAGCACAGCTGGTGCTAAAGAAAATCTTCCCATATCAAGATCAAGCGAAAGGGAAATTATCTCCCAATTGGAAATGTCCTTACATGGTTCACAGAGTTCTGACAGGAGGAGCCCTCATACTTGTGGAAATAGACGGAGAGGTCTGGCCAAAGCTGATCAATTCGGATATAGTCAACCGATATTATGTGTAAACTATTTATGTTTTCTGTGTATGATGTAAATTGAACTACGCTCGACCTGATTCCCATTTAAGAGGGGATACGTAGGCATCCCTGTGGGTTCGTTCACAATTCAATAAAATTTCAATTTTCCCCACAATCAGAAACTAGGGCAGAACTTTGAGGAGGAACCTCAAAATTCTGAAGCAAGTTCATCCGATCGCAGCATATAGAGCAGTCAGAAATGTGTCGCGCACCCCTCTTTCCTCTCCTTTCGGATAGGTCAGGGTTTTTGACATTATTGAGACAACTCATTTCCTTTTGTGATAAGGGATGTAAGGATTTGAAGAGTCGCCACCTAACGAATTAAAGTGCGTTAGGGCACCTATTAAGGTTCCTAATAACACTAACTGAATAACTAGAGATTGGGTAAGGGCTTGAAATTATTCCAAGGGGAAGGTGTTAGGCACCCCTCAAAGTCCACAACTGTGGTTCCCGGCCAAACAAACTTTGTGAATTTAAGCAAGTAGCAAATAAGTAGTCAAAGAATACACATGGAAACAAGCAATGGTTTTGAAAAGATTCGCAGTCTAAGCACACATATGTAGGGGATATGTGAGTCCTAAGTTGTTTATCCTATAGGATCACATAAATACAATGTCCGGTAATCACTCCTCAGTGAAGGGCTACACGTGGCATTAGCGCATCGGTCATCATATCCATATCTACCATTTACCCCACCCCTTAGCGGTTATTAAGCGAATTTATTTAGTGATCTCTATGCGTGTTTTTACCCGTCCCTTCTTAATGGTCCTGGAGGAATTTAGTACCTCTAAGTATAGGTAGTTCTAGACAGACCCCTACGGTTTTAAAAGGATAAAATTTTAAGTGACAGGAAAGAACAAATAGGATTGATCAGATAAATGCAGGAAAGCAGTTATGAGGCCCAGATTTACCTCCACAAGTATTGCACATAATCAGTACCTCTCAAACACAAACAAGAGGCAGTTTTATTAGACATGATATATAAGTGAATGTAAATGCACAGAAATATGCACCTTTATTTTTATAAACTCAGAAGCAGGGGCCTAATCAGTTTGCCTACTGATTTTTAAGCTTGTTAATCTTTAGACAGTTCAGAAATTGTTTTCGCTTGAAAGGATGCTGTTCTAGGTGTTATGATAATGCAGGGATTGTTGCAAATTTTATCTAAAACAGGATAATCATATGTGAGATTGTTTTTTACCTTTTTCGTGAGTCAGTAGTTAAACTAGGCATGGTTAAGCAGATGCAAATGAAATCCGAGAGCAGGATATCTAATATGCATATATAAATGCAGGATGGTTAGACATAATTTCAGGATGTGCAGAATTCTTAAAGGCGTGATTTCCAAAATGCACAAAGAGCTACATGATGATGGAGATATGATTTTGAGTGCACAGGAGTAACATTTTTATATTGATTTTATTATCCTAAGAGCAGGATTTCTAAGTGGTAGGCATAAGCATAAATTAAGGACATGTTGTACGTTAAAGCAGTAAAACATGAAAGCCTTAAAGACATGATATCTAATGCATGTTTGGCATGATTTGAATGAATATGTTGGTCCTAAGCATGGACTCTAATGCAGATGTAGGGAATGTAAAAGCCTAAGGCATGATTTCTACCCAATGATAGAATATATAACTACCCTCCCCATCTCACTAGCCAACCCCAATATCTGTTTACAAATAATTATTACAAACCAGCTGAATAAATTATATAATTAGATAAGGGAAAAGAATAAATAAAACTATATAGGGAGCCTGAAGTAGGCCCAAACGTACCAAAATGTCCATAGCCTCATATGCCAAAGTCATAGCCTTTTTAATGTCCGGGTGTGTCAGAGTTCCCTAAAGACCTCAAGGATCCCGAGCAGTGTTCACCCGGATTTCATAACCAGAACTGAGTAACTGCAGTGTGCAAGAGCCAGTTCCAGTGCATCAGAGTTCAAAGGGATCTCACAGGGACCCCAAAGCAGTCACACACTGGAGGGGCAGAACTTAAGGACCTAAGAGTAGAGTGAGAGTGTTTGACATAGTTTGAAAATGTTTTAATAGGAACGCAGTATTTGAAAAAGACTCAGTTGAAGTAGTTTTATAAAATAGGAGAATTGTTCAGTAAAATAATTTTGACAAGAGTTGTGTAATCAAACAAACAACATATCAAACACGGAGCCAGACAGGTTCGGCAATACTCAATTAACAACCATTCACACACGGATAGGTGGGGACTGGGGACACATAATACACATATAATAAACAAAAGTCTTTTGCAATTAAGGGGTGGCTAATTGTGCAACTAGTAAGACATGGATTCACGAGTGCTAATTAGAACATAGTTATAGAATCAGAAGTGCTTTAGGGGGTTCATGGGATTGGGAGATGACATAGTAGGATTTCATAGCAACAGTGAGGACATAGAAGTACTAGATAAGGAATGCTAATTGGCATGCTGGTCCTAAAAGGGGTAGGACATAACTAACATACTGGGTGAAGCAATAACGTAAACAAGTCAATTACATGTCGAACAACAAGACAATAGACGAAAACAGACTAGGAATATGATAAACTGAAGCAGTAGGAAACACATTGGATTGGGAGCTTAAATTTAAAATCAGAACTTACCAGCAAAGAGAGTAAACACAAAGTGAAGAATATGAGAGTGCAATAATTAGCCTTGGCTTGCAGCCGGCTAATTAGTAACAATAGCAAGTAACAAAGAAAATATAAGAGCTTCTTAGTGTATGAGAGATGTGAACTAATGTCCGTTCGTGTGTGTATGAGTCTCTAATGAGATTAGAAGAGAGCAATATATAGTAGTTTGAAATCTAGGAAAATAAGGTAAGAAGTTAATAATAGAACTCGGAATCAATTAGAGTAAAATCAGTCCAACTACTCCCTTAATTAAGGAAATCAGTTCAAATGGTAGAAAGACAGGTAACCAGTAAAGAAATCATATGTAACGGATAAGGAGAGGTTTCAAACAGTACAAGTATAGAACCAGTAATTAGGGCTAGGTTCAGAAAGTCATGATTATGGAAAAAATATTAAGAATCGGTAAATAATGTAGTCAACCACATAATAAAGCAAGAAAAATAATTTAGTAACCGAAAAATTAGTAAAGTACATCATCACAGGAAACCAGTAAAGGGTATCAATCACAGAAAATCAGGGATTCAAATAGAAACTAGTATTGATTAGGGGAAATTGCCACCAATTTCTGTCGATAGACAAAATAAACATAATATAGGTGGTAAGAAACAAACCAGAAACCCTAATAAGCATAATAGGGTAGAAATCACAGAGACTCCGAACATATTCATGAGAAACAAGCATATACACAAATCACATGAACAAATCAGCAAAGACAAACTGAGAACCCAAAGTTAAGCCAGGAAATCAGGTTTTTTAACATAATCAGTTAGGGGAGAACCTGAATAAAACCGCTTAAACGCAATAAAGATTATATAATAATCACTTAAAATCAGAGAAAAATCATTTTGAAGAGAGGTTCAGAAACCCTAGTTATGAAGATGAAGAGACGCTTTGAAAAATCGAAATATTTTTATAGAATAATAGTAAAACAACGCAAGTATCCTTAGATCTGTTACAGATCTAAAGAGTCAAGAGATAAGATTAGGGTGTTGAGAGAGATAACCCAGAGATAGAGAGATTCCGGCTCAGAAGCCATAGATTTAGTAATAAAATAGGACGATCTTACTCAATCGAGCCATGGTGGCCTGAGAATGGTGAGAACAGGCCCAGGGGTGAGTGAACGGCCGCTGGACCCCTTGAAAACCTCAAGACAGCAAGAATCCCGACCATAGGAGGGGAGCCATTAGGGCTAGGGGTAGTAGTGAAGCACCATAATTAACAGCGAGCAAGCAACGATAGGTGGAAGCCATGGTTAGCGCAGAGGAGGTTTGAGAGAGACTGAGAGGATTGACCGCGGGTGAGTGAGGAGTGAATGAGAGGTTTGGGGTAGGGGGATGGAGGGAGGGGGGTTCATTAGGTTAAATTAGGAAAGATTAAACCTAGACCGTTGACCAAAAATGATCAACGACCAGGATTTGGTCGAAATTGGGTCGGGTAGGATTTGGGATTGGGCCTAGGTATTTGGGCTGGTCTGATTAAGGTTTTGGGATGGTTTAGTAAGGTTGTAATTGAATTAAAAAAATGTGCTATTTGTTAAAATACGCAATCCAAATTAGTTAAAATAATTTATAAAATAACTAATAATCATAAAAAATGAATTCCATGAATAGAAAATAGTTTTAAAATATTATTTAGTATTTTAAAATACAAAGGACTAAATTTTGGTAAAATATAGTACAAAATTATATGTTTGAGCTATCAAAGTTATTACAATTATAGCCAAAAGGTGCCAAATTGGCTATTTACGGAATAATTAAATCAAGAAATAATATTTTTCAAATCATTTGTGATGCAATTTTATAATTATTTATTAGAAGTAAAATACTGGAAAAATTAATAAAATATAGAAAAATTATGGCAAAGTACCAATTGCTAGTAATGCATGATTTTGAAGGTATATATGCAATTAAGAAAATATTTTTTGGAAAAAATTGGGTATCAACAGTAGTCCATTTAACTGGGGCAGAATTATGAGGAGGATCCTCAAAATTCTACAGCAAAGGAAGTCGCGATGTCTCTGATCGTGTCACAGTCACTGGTTCATCTAACCAATTTCTAAAACTATATTTTTACTATGTCTTTGAAAACTATGCATGCTTGCTTTTGAAATAAACCATGTTTAGCGAATGCTGCCCCGATAACTTAAACAGGATCTGCAGACAGAGCGAAGCAGATGAAACAAGCTGACGGAGGCACGAACCGACCCCCCTTATAGAACTCATGATATTTCTTTGAATGCAGGAACAAGGAATATGCACACCTTGGAATCACGATCTTCATAAAAACAAAGATACCGAATCCATTTCCAGCTATGAAATACTCTGCCATCATCTATTTTCTGTTCTATTTGTATTGGGACTAAGACCTGTCCCAAATCTTGCATGAGGCTAAACCCTGCCTCCATATTCGCACAAGGCTAAGCACTGCCTTTTATTTGCATGAGACTAAGCTCTGTCTCAAACTTGCATGAGGCTAAGCATTGCCTCTCTATCTACATAAGGCTAAGCATTTCCTTCACCTTGCATGGGACTAAGCCCTGTCGTGAATGTTGGATGGGACTAAGCCCTGTCTCGAATCTTGAATGAGGTTAAGCCTTGCCTCTCCATTTGCATAAGGACAAGCACTTCCTTCACATTGCATTGGACTAAGCCCTGTCCCGAATCTTGCATGAGGCTAAGCCATGCCTCCTTAATTACATAAGGCTGACCTCTGCCTTCCCATTGCATGAGACTAAGCATTGTCTCAAATCTTGCATGAGGCTAAGAACTACCTCCTTATCTGCATAAGTCTAAGCATTGCCTTACATTTGCATGAGTGTAAGCACTGTCTCAAATCCTACATGAGGCTAAGCATTGCCTCCTTATTTGCATAAGGCTAAGCATTGCCTTCTCATTGCATGAGACTAAGCACTGTCTTGGCTCTTGCATGAGGCTAAGCCCTGCCTCTCCATTTTCATAAGTCTAAGTTCTGTCTTCTCCCCACGAGACTAACCATTGTCGCTCCTTGAATAAATACAGATGTTGCTCTGTCCTAAACCTCGCATTATTCTCTTTCGGGGCTAAGCTTTGCCCTCAACTTCCTACAAGACTAAGCCTTGTATTGTTGCTTCTAGCATCATATTTTGCACCTCATGGGATGAAACATCGCCAACTTGTCTGAAGGCGTCATAGTTTGAAGGCATCATCCTCATAGCCGTAAGACACCATGCCATGGCCTGAGGATATCTCAAACTTGCATATCATTATTCAAAGGCGTCATGGTTCAGAGGCACCATTTTCATGACTCGAGAACATCATTTTCATGGCCTGCGAATCCCTTACTACACAATTCATGGCCCAGGACATCATGGTCTAAGGACGTCATCCTCAACCGTCTAAAGACAATTCTCATGGCCTAAAGGGAATTTGCATCATGTTTAAAATTCATGCACAAATATATGTTTCTAGTACTTCTTCTGATATGTTCTATGTGTTAATCATCAATGCTATAATTGGTTGTGATTTGTTGGTTATACGCACACTAGATGTGTTTCTGCTTCGAGCGAGATTGTTATTAAGGTGTTGATTGACTAGTTGCGCCATGATTATGGTCTTTCGTGTTGACGGTGTTGATACCCAACTATACCATTCTTAAAATGCGTATCTATTTTGAAAATAGTACATGAGCATCCACTAATATTTTTCCATAATTTTTGCATTTACTAAGGATTTTTTATTAATTTATCCTAGTATTTTTATTATATAAATAGTTATTTATTGCATCACAAATGGCTTTATAACAATTTCATGACTTAATTTTACCATTTATATTCATAATAAGCTTTAATTATTCCATAAATAGCCACATTTACATTTTTTCGGGTTATAATTGCAATAACTTTACAATAATAGCCCATGTACGCATTATTACATTATTTCACTAGAAAATAGCTTTTTATATTTTTATAATATTGAGTAATTATTTTAAACAATTTTTTATGCATGAAAATCATTTTTATAATTCGTTAATTATTTTCACAAATTATTTTATCAATTAGTTGGGTATTTAAAAAATAGCCCCTTTCAATTTCGTTTCAACCAAATTATACGAGCCCAAATATATCAAATCCTAGCCTAAATCCTACCCAAGCCTAATCCTTCGTCTACCCGACCCAAACCCCTCTTTAATCATGGCCGTTGATCTCTGAGATCAATGTTCCACATTATTTCCTTCCTTTTTAATCTAACCTAACCCCCAAAACCCTATCTCATTTTTTCCTCTCCCCCGCCGTCTTCGTTTCCCTAATCCCTACCCTCTTCCCTTCTCTCTCAACCACTCCCCTAAAACCTAGCCGCCTTCACCGGAAAACCTCACCGTTCATAAGGTTTCTCTATATTTTCCAGCCTTTGCCGGCCTTCTACATCTTCTGGTTGTTCGATTTCATTGATTTATGAGAGAATCTCAAAGAGATTCAACCTGGTTTTGTGAACCCCCGGTATTTCTATAAATACTTCGGTTTTCAAGACCGACTCTTTCAGTCGATAGTAGCCGTGGTAGTAATGCCCCGGAGCCCAGCTACCGACCCGAGGCGCCGATCGGGAAAGTCATAAAGGGACGTTAAACGTAATTCTAGAAGGGCCTTCAAACATTTCTCACAAGCCTGTCTATGGCCCTTTTTGTTTGTGAGTAATGTTTTCTTCTTATTTATGGTTCACATCTATGGTTTTAGATCGGGTTTCCTTTCATCTCTGTCATTTTCGAAAACCCTAAACTTATGACTACTTGGGTCTGTTCAGATCCTTATAGATATTAAACATTTTAAGTGTTATTTGGTATTTTTCCTCAAAAAATCTTCTGTTTTCGTTATTACTGTTCCATTCCAGTGCTTTTCTCAAATTAGGGTTTCGTTCTAAGTTTTCTTCAAAAGGGTTTTTGACTTCCATGTGTTTGAATCTGATTATCCTTTGCTATTTCGGCTATTTTTTGTGTATATGCTTAAACCCTAGGTCTTTCTGTTTCCTGCACTGATTGCTTCAATCTTTTTCCTGTTATTTATTTACTTCTGTCAATCAAATATATTGACTGATTTTATTTAGGGTTCAAATTGTATTTTCCTGTTAAAATAAGTATTTCTCTGTGATTTTACCTATTTCCTTATTTGTGACTTTAATTAGTAATACTTGCCTTAATTAAACTATTAGTCCGATTTAGGGGTTTAACGGACCCCTATATGGTATATGACTTATTTGTTACCTTATTTGAACCCTAATATGTACGGTTAGTTGACTCTCCTTATTCTAAGGGGTCTCCCCCGCATTTTCAATATTAATCGATTGGGTTAGTTCCCCAATTAATTAATTGATTTATTTGATTACCCTATTTTATGAACTCTGAGTTATTCTTGCCTTATTTGTTCACCTTACTAAGTTCTATATAAACTCTCATTCTGATTGTTCTAAACAAACGAAAACAATTCAGAAACACACACACAAACAAACTTTGCTCTCATTCCCCCTTTCTGCTATTCGTGCTTGCTACATTATCTAGCTGGCTGAAAGCCACGGCTAGACCACTGAGTTCTGCATACTTTCACCTTCTGTTTTACCATCTTTAACTGGTATGTCTCCACTCCTGTTGTCATTCATTTGCTATGAAGATTAAACCTATGTGCTTTCCTGTAATTGCTTTTAATCAGTATGTTTACTTCTATATTTAAACTTCTATCTTTCCTATTATTGATTTTAATCAGTATGTTTACTCCTGTACTTAAACTTCTGTATCTCGTGTTTATTGACCTCAATTAGTATGACCACTTATGTGTAGTTTTAAGTCATATCTTTCCTGTGTATTGATTAGCATGACTACCTATGTCTTCCCTGTTTATTGATCTTGGTTAGCCTGAGTACTTCCATGAAGCCAGACTCCTATGACTTTCCTGTCTATTTCTCACAATCAACATGATTACTACTGTGTACTTAGACCTATTCCCTTCATGTTCGTTGCTTCTGTTTCTATGTCCTATTCAGTAATCTGGTTGTTATCACATATATTTATACTTATATGTTTCCCTGTTTATGACTCTTAATCATTGTGCTATATCCCATTCAGTAATCTGGTTGTTACCACATTAACTTATGTGCTTCATGTTTGTGGTTTTTTAATCAACATGTCTATCCATGCTGCTATGTCCTATGTTGTCAACCTGCTTTATGTTATTTTAACTATCATGCTTCCACTCTCACCCTGCCTTATGTGTTCCTGACTAATGACCTCTATGTTCCTAACCCCTGCTACCCTTCCCTGTGTAGTTGTTTGTTTATAGCCTGCTATATGCCCACCTTGTGTTAATTAATGAACTAATCTAGGCAATGTGAAGCTTTACTTTGAAATGGTATATGCCCACCTAGTGTTAATTAATGAACTTCGGTATAATATTCTGCTCACTTAGATATCATGTCCTTAGGAAATCATATTTGAAATCAGTATGAATACTTAGCCATCATGCCTATAAGGAATAAGTCTAAAAATAGTTTAACACTTAGATATCATGTTTTTAGAGATAAATATGTAAAAATCAATTTCTGTGTTTATATGTCCTGAAGTAATGCTTGTGATCATTTTCAGTGCATAGACAACATGGCTATAGGGCCTAAATAGTTAAAAATCTTCCTGTTATAAGTAAATCGCTAGTTTATTATTATGGTTTGATTCATGCCTAGAGACTATGTCTATAGGATCCTGCCCAGATTCAGTAAGCCATAAAAATCAGTAGGCAAACTGATTAGGTGCTCACTGCCTCGCCTTAGCAAATGCTGCATATTCTGCTTTTGTTCACACCTAGATATCCTTCTATAGGACTTTAAAGTATTTAAAATTTTTGTTTGAGACGTGCAATTGTTTGCTTATTTGTCGAGGTAAATGTGAACCTTTGACTGCTTTGTTATATGACAGTCCTATTTGTTTTGTTTGTCGCTTAGATTTTCTCCTTTTAAGCACCACATGTGAGTCTAGGACCACCTTAATAGAGGTCCTAAACACCTCCAGGGCCATAGGTAAAGGGGCGGATAATGCACGCATAGAGTACGTATTCAATTAGAATCGCTTAAGTAGTAATTACGGGGAGTAATTGGGTAGTAAAGGATATATTGACCAATGCACTAATGCTATGCGTAACACATCTACTTGGGGAAAGTTTACCAAGTATGGCACATAAGTGATCCTATAGGATAATAAACCTAGGACCCCCTTTTATTCCAATTTTAAAATAATCTTCACTTGTTTAAATTGCTTGATGATTAATTCACTAAAATAAGTTTGGCTGGGACCCACCATTATGGACCTCGAGGGGTGCCTAACACCTTCCCTTCGAGGTAATTTGGAGCCCTTACCCAATATCTGGTAATGTAAACCGATTTATGAGTTATTTGCATTAGGTGCCCTAACGCACCTTAAATCCGTTAGGTGGCAACTCTTCCAATTCCATATCCCTTCCCAAAAGAAAGATGAGTTGTCCCAAAAGATGTCGAAACCCCGGACTCCACGAGGAAAAAGGGGGACGCGACTGATGGTATATCGTGCTATACGTTTCTTCATGATTATGGTCATGCACTATGTGTGGCCATTTTTTGGCTTGCTTTTTGTTGTTGATTTTGAGCACTGGGGCTCGATGTATTCCATATGGACCGGTGTTCGGATAGGGTCATGCGTTGAAGCGGAGTATGTGAGATATGATTTTTTAGATTCGCGTGTCTTGGTTCTACTATGTGTGATGGGTACATAACATTGCATTTGTGGTGGTACCTGTTAAGCCTGCCAGACGGATTTCTCATTTGATTAATTTTTTTTCATGTTTGAGTACATTAAATTGTTTCTTATTGGTGCACAGATTGCGCGGTTTTTAGCTTAGGTTGTATTTGTTGTGGCATGTAAATAGAATAGTTTTGTTTGATGAGATGAAGTCACTGGACCTAAAATGGGTACTATCAGATTTGGTTACAGTATGTTTGGAAGAACAATATCAGAAGTCAGCTTAGATTTTGGCTATGGTTCTTGCCGAACGATAGAGAGCTCCATGACTTGTTGTTATGATAAGTGGTTATTAGTTTTTGCGTGTTTTCTTTCATGATTTATTGCGTACGAAGGTTTTGAACGAGGTTTCATTTGATGTGAGGATTTATTTCGGTACCAAGTTTGTTTTTGAGCAACTACTGTGATAAATTATTGCTTTGAGTATGTGATTATGTGGTATATCATGTGATTACATATAGGTTAGGTTTATGGCTTGATACAACTTATTCAGACTTATACAATACGTAGATGCGAGATGCGGGTGTTGTAAGGAATTCTGGATGATGGAAATTGGGTTCCAAGGTTTATTGGCTAATGTTGAATTAAGGATCTATAGTTATGTTGCGGTCCGGATGGTAATTTTAGACCTGGGCGTATGCCCGAATTTGCATTTGGATATTTTTAGAAAGTTTCGGCACTAATTGGCGAAAGTTTGAATATGAAGGTTTGGAATGTTCATAAGTTTGACCGAGAGTTGACTTTGATGATATAAAATTTCAATTGTTGTTTCGGGAGTGCGAAAAGGTTTATAATGTCATTTGGGACTTGTGTGCAAAAATTGAGTTCATTCCGAGTTGATTTGATATGGTTCGGCACAAGTTTTGGATGTTGAAAATTCAAAAGTACATTAAATTCGATTTGAGGTACGATTCGTGATTTTGATGTTGTTATGCATGATTTTAAACTCAAATAAGTCCATGTTATGTTATGGGACTTCTGGATATGTTAGGAGGGGTTCCAAGGGGCTCGTGTGAGTTTCATATAAGTTTGGATTGTGTTGCGCTCGTTTGTTTAATGTTTCGACGTCGTTTCTTTATGCATAAATGGTACCATATTAAGCAAATGAGCTCCAGTTTAATTTTTGATTGAATAATTACATCCGTATCATAATTATGGAGCCATGGAATAATAAATCTTTGAATTTGAATATCATATGAGGAATTTATGGTCATTTTAGTAAGAACTGGGTTGCTAGATTTTTTTAGATTAATTACGAAATTGTCATTGAATTCGTATTTAAAATCTGCACTATTTCTAAATATTGAAACTAACATATCACCTTCATTATAAGGTTAGATGGAGTGATTCAAAAGGCTAACTTGAGTAAAATTTCACGAGGAATCCATTGGGACATCAAAAGCGAGTTCGAGGATAATTTGGCATAAGAAACGAGGTAGAATAGCTGGGTAGAAGCATATAATATCGATGGCTTGTTCATTTGGTCATATTTTGAGTTGGGGAGCATAGATTTGAGTGATTTTTAGGCGATTTTCACCACATGGATTAGGAAAGTGTTTTCTACATGGTTTTGATTATATTTCATGAATCTATCTTCGTTTTTGGCATTTGGATAATGATTTCCAAAGAGAAATTGAGAGTTTTTTTCTAAATTTTCATAAAGTGCATTTTAGAGTTTTGATTGTAACGACCCGACCGGTCGTTTTGAGCTCTAGCGCGTCATTCAGCGATTTTAAGTCATGAGCAACTCCATTTCAGGTATAATGACTTGTAGGTGTGGTCAGAATTGAATTTCGGAAAATTTAGAGTTGATTTGGAAAGAAAATTCTCATTTCAGAAGCCTTAAGTTGGAGAAATGGACTAGGAATGGAATTTGGAGTAAATGACCTCCGAATCAGGATTTGAGGGTTCCAGCAGGTTCTTATGATGATTTAAGACTTGGGCGTATGTCCAGATTGGGTTTTGGATAATCCGGGAGCGTTTCGGCGTATATTGTGGAAGTCAATATTTTGAAGAAAATTTCCTAAGTTTTGCTTGAAGCGCATTTCAGTGATGTTGCCGCCCGTTTGGGATTCCGAGTCTGGGAATAACTTCGTATGATGATTTTGGAGTTGGGAGCGCGATCAGAAGTGAATTCGGATGTCCGGAGGTCATTTTTGAAGTCATTTGTTTGAAAATAGAAATTTGAAGGGTTTTGAGAAATCCGACCGGAAGTGGAAGTTTTGATATCGGGGTCAGAATGCAATTCTGAAAGTTTGAGCAGGTCTGTAATGTCGAATATGACTTGTGGCAAAAGTTGGGGTGAATCGGACGTGATTTGATAGGTTTCGGCATCAGATATAGAAGTTGGAAATTTCTAAGTTCATAAAGTTGGTATTTGGGTGCGATTCGTAGCTTCGATGTTGTTTGATATGATTTGAGGCCTCGAGCAAGTGCACATTATGTTTTGGAATAGGTTGGTATAATTAGACGGGGTCTCGGGGGCCTCGGATGGATTCCGGGTGGTTAACGGATCAAGTTGAGAGTTTGAAGAAGGCTGGAATTTGCTGTCATTTGGTGTGACCGCACCTGCGAGGATTTGGCCGCAGGTGCGGCTATGGCGCCGCAGGTGCGAAGGATTGATGGTCCGTCTGGGAGCGCAGGTGCGATGGTATTTATGCAATTGCGAGGTTGCAGATGCAAGTTATGGGACGCAGGTGCGAAGTTGGCTCGAGTTGAGGAAAGCCGCAGGTGTGGAGGTTTGGTCGCACCTGCGGAATCGCAGGTGCGAGTGTTGGATCGCAGGTGCGAAAAATGGCTTGGGCAGAATGTTTTAATACTGAGAATTTGTGGCCATTTCCTCATTTCTTCTTTGGTTTGGTCGATTTTGGAGGAGCTTCAAGAGAGGATTTCTTCATGCAATATCAAGGTAAGTAATTTCTTCATGTTTTTAAATACAAGTATATGCATGGAAATTGGTAGGAAATTGGGGAATCTTAAAGAAACCTAGAAAATGGAAATTTGCATGTTTAGCCACGAATTTGAGCATAGAATGTAGAGTAAATTGTATATTTGAACTAGTGGAGCTATGGGTAGAATATACCTTCGAGAAATTTGGGATTTCCGGGCACGTGGGGCCGAGGGCATTTTGGTCATTTCATCGATCGGGGTTGGGAAAGTATATAATTTGAATTTGTTGCGAGTATTAGAATGAATTCTCATTGCTCTGCCCGTTATTTGGTAGTTTTGGGGCGTTGTGCATCCATGGGAGTCGTCGGAAGGTTCTGGAAGCCGGTTATGGGACTTCGGAGCGAGGTAAGTCTCCTTTCTAACTTTTTGAGGGGGAATTGTCCCCCTAGGTGAACTAATTAAGTATGTGTCACTATCTGCGGGGGCTACGTACGCACGAGGTGACCTACTAATATGCCATGTCCGGGTAGCCTAGGACCACTAGCATACCTTACCTGTTGTACCTGTGATCTTGTCTGTAATATTAGACTGCTAATATAATTGAAATTGTAATTTAATGACTAAAGAAAATTAGAGTTTATTTTCTTAAGCATCTAAAAAGAGAATTGATTTCCTTCGCGGGCAATTGTATTTCCGGATAAGGTTATATTATTAAACATTATAAAAAACTTGGCAAGTGAATTTCGAAAAAGGGTTTAAATACTATTTTGTGGTTTTCAAAAGAGAAATCTGTCATTTACTTGAGTATTTGTTTTCCTGGACTGTTGATTGTGCATGACTGCATGTGACCGCTTCGCAATTTACATTCCGTGAGCGTAGTGTTGTTTTCCCCATTCTCATGGGAGGGGGTTGTGCGCCATAGCGAGATTGAAAGAAATATTATGATTCGGGTCATTCGACCCTCGGCAGTGCACAGAGATGATTATTATGATGGCTCAGGCCGGTTGTCCTTATCCCGTATGCGCATGCTAAATTGTTAAATATTTTTTCATGATTTTTGAAGTGATAAGATATCTAGGGGAAATAAAGAAGTAATTGTTGATTTATGATATTTGGGGAGAAAAAAGAGGAAATTGTTTATTTAAGATATGTGGGGAAAAAATGAGGAAGTAGTAGCTGTTTATTTACTTCCAGTATTTATTTGGATTCAATGCCTTATATACTTTTGCTGCTTTATTACCTTTACATGCCTACCGTGTTCATCATATGTTGTTAAATTAATTTGTTGGACCTTAGTGAGTGTCTAATTCGACCTCTCGTCACTACCTCTCTGAGGTTAGGCGGGCGACTTACTGAGTCCATGTTATTTTTTGTACTCATGCTACACTTGTTGTGCATTTTTATTGCACATGTACTTTCATAGTGATATGGCTGGTTTGGAGACTAAGGCGAGTTGTACCATCCGGAGGCGATCCGCAGCTGACAAGTCTCCCTCGTACTATATTTATTTTTATTTAAAATTCTTTGTCCAATTTGTATTTTGGACAAGCTTTGTAACGATTGTATAATTTCTTAAAAATTGCCCATGTACTCGTGACACCGGGTTCTGGGGTGTGTTTGGGATATAATTGCTAAAATGGAATATTTACACCATTGCATTTACTTGACGGATTTCATTTAGTTAATATGTAATAAAGTGAAAGGAAATATTTTTTTTAAATGTTAAAACCGGATATTATTTCACTTCATTAATGATTGGCTTGCCCGACAATGATGTCCGGCGCCATCACGACCTTATGGATTTTGGGTCGTGACATTGATCATCGATTCAGAGTCAGATTTGAGTGAAACTAGTATGGTTAGACTCGTAATTGAATAGGTTGTCCGATTTTGTGTGTTTTGTCAAGTTCTAAGGTACGGGCTCTGGTTTGATTTTTTGGTTGATTTTGGGCTTTTGAATAAAGATTCAGCCTTTATTGGTTGCGCTTGTTTGATGTCGCATTCTTTGATGTTCTTGATTGGATTTTAGCTAGTTTTAAGTCGTTCGGAAGTTGGTATGCACATGATGGCATTTTTAAAGTATTGTTTGGCTTGTTCGGTATTGGATTCAGCTTGGTTGAGGTAAATAACACTTCTAAACTTGTTGCTGAGGGTATGATTCCCTGAATATACATCTTATATGTTTGTTGTTGAATTTACACATATCCTAGGTGACATGCATGTGGGCGTGCATCATGTGAACTATGACTCGATTGATTCTGTGACACTGTGTAGTTGCCTAATCTTGTTTCTATCCTTGAAATTTCTACGTGTTAGAGAAATTGAGTTGTGAATCATGTTAAAAATCATGTTTAGGCTATATGCGTATTTTATTGGACCTACTGAGGTCATCTCTACTGTTGAGTTATTTGCTTAAATTGCAATTACATACTTAGTCATATTAATTCATTCACTTATCATATCTCAATTTCTGTTATCCTTTGTTGTCATATCATGTTATCATTCTTTGGGCTGATTGCATGCTGCGACAGGCCATATTTGCTTTATATATCTGTATAATTATTACATGGATCGGCTTGCACGCTTTAACATGATTTAATAGAATTTATTATTATTAATGCGATTGGGATGCACGGTGCAACATGCTTTATTGATTCATGATGAGATCGGACTGCACGTCGCATCAGGCCATGTTGGCTTGTATTAGTGCTTGTGTAGGATCTGCCCCTCTGGAGTTTAACATACCACTAGTTAGCGCATGTACCATACAATGCTAAGTTACTAAGTGTGTTGAGTGATTAAGCGTGATGTGTGGGAGTGCGAGACACTGAGATTGAGTAATCTGATAGTGAGAGTGCATGAATTCATCACTGTGATGCATTGCATTTGACATGTATACTTAACATAGATGCATAGAGATGCATTTTCGCATGCTACACGAATTTGTGATATTCGTGATTTCACATGCACATTGACATGTAGGCATAGAGATGTAATTTCATCATGCTATATGTGAGTGAAATATCTTATCTATAGTTGAAATTTTTTGGGGAAAAATCACAGTCTCCTTATTTACTCATATTTGGGTGATTTCGGCGAAAGATTTGGATTTTACTGTTATACCTGAAAAGCATGCCTATTTTACGATAGAATTAACGAGCTGAGAATCATATCTTAGAAAATTACTTGTATTGTTTTCATTATATTGGTGCGAGTTGTTCTTGGTTATTGGTGTTGGACTCTGACCTTTGTCCAGGCTCGTCACTACTTTCAACCTAAGGTTAGGCTTGTTACTTATTGAGTACATGGGGTCGGGTGTACTCATACTACACTTTTGCACCTTGCGTGCAGATTTTAGAGTTGACATTACTGTGTATGGTGGAAGCTGGCTGTGAAGATGAACCTGCATTTCCAGTGATAGTCGCCTCTTGTTCATGGTAGCTTTAGAGTTATAAAAATCTGTTTATGTTCATTTCAAACAAATTGTGTATTTATTTCATACTATCTTTGTAAACTCTAAATCTTAGAAACTCGTGATTTGTACTACCAGTCCTTGGAGATTGTTTCTATAAGAGTACAATTATATTATAATTATTTTCTCAGTAGATCTCATTTGAAATTGGATTATTGTTAAATTGACTGACCTAGCGGGTGGGGTTAGGTGCCATCACGACTTGTTTAATTTTGGGTCATGACAATAATGTATATTGATTAACTTTATTTTTTGGTTTGTAAATAAATACTAGTATTTTGTAGATATGGGATGTGGATTTCACAAGTGGTTTATGTTAAATGGCTGCCATGGAAGCTTCATTATTAAGAAATCAATACAAGAGAAATGATCTGAGAGGATGAAGCTTTTTTGTACTTCACTGACAAAGAAAAATGTGCAGTGGCATGCATTTATACACAATTAATGACCGACCTACCGTGTATCTATCTAACTGAATATCTAATTACATAATTACCCCCTCACTAACAACCTAACTAACTAACTAACTAACAGCTAAGCTCGAGGTGGACTAACATCAAGTTACACCTTTAACACTCCCCCTCAAGCTATGTAATATGAAAAAATTGAACATTCCCAGCTTGGACAATAAGAACTCATGATCTGTTCTTCCTCGGCCTTTGGTCAGTATGTCAGCCAATTGCATTGCTGACGAAACATGTTCAGTGTGTATGAGACCTTCTTGAATATTTTCTCTAATAATGTGGTAGTCGATCTCTATGTGCTTAGTGATTTCTTGATAGATTGAATTTTCAGCAATCTGAAGTGTTGCTTTGTTATCATAGTACAACTTCACAGCAACTCTAGCTCTATCTTCAATTCTGAAAAAAAGCCAACTAGCCAAACCACTTATGCAATTGCATTTTCATGCTTCTACACTCAGCTTCAGCTGAACTTCACGAACATTGTGCTTTGCTTCTTAGAATTCCAGGAGATCAAGAACTCTCCAATCTTCACCACAAAACCACTTACTGATCTTCTAGTCCTAGGATATGTGGCCCAGTCTGCACCACAGTATACTGTTAGTTGTTTTGATGCCTTAGATGACAGTAGTATCCCAGACCTGGTGCATTCTTCAAGTACCTTACCATTCTCAATTCTCCCCCCATATGTGATCTTTTTGTCTTATACATGAACTTGCTCAGAGTTTAGACTATGTATCTAATATCTGGCCTAGTCATGGTAAGATAGAGTAGTTTCCCTATGAGATTTTGATAGCTTGTAGGATCATACAAGAGCACATTACTACTACCTCCACTGATACACCCTTGATCAAACTCAGCACTGGTGAGTCTCTAGTTGACCTCTAAAGGAGTACCAACACGCTTTGATCACCAGGACCCAAGTCTTTAATAAGATCCAATGTGAACTTCCTTTGACAGACCAAGATCTCCTCCTAACTTCTAGAAATTTAAAGACCAAGGAAGTATCTCATCTATCTCAAGTCCCTGATCTTGAAATGTTGTTGCAACATAGTTTTGGCCTTTCGAATTAGAGAGGAAGAAGAACATGTGATCAAAAGGTCATCAATATAGATCAACCTGACCACTAAATCAGTTCCAAACCTCTTAGCAAAAAGAGAATAGTTATGTTGACTTTGGACAATGCTAGAAGAAAGGAGAGCCTTACATTCCATTGCTTGGAGGCTTGCTTCAGGTCATATAGGAACTTCTGTAATTTGCATACCTTTGGACGATCCCCCTGGTCTAGAATCCCTTGAGGTGGAATCATATAGACGTCCTCCGCAAGATTACCTTGAAAAAGGCATTGAATATGACCATTTGATGTAGCCTCCACCCTTGCATAGTTGCCAATGACAAGACAATCCTTACAGTCACTATTTTCACCACTGGATAGAAAGTCTCCTTATAGTCAATGCGCTATTGTTTCTTGTAACCTTGGCCACCAACCGTGCCTTGTATCTTTGAAACTCACCCTTAGCATTATATTTCACCTTGAAAACATATATGCACACTATGTCCTTCTTATTGAGAGGTAGATCTACTAACTGCCTGGTTTGATTATCATTGAATGCCTGTATTCCCGTCTCATTGAGTCAAGCCACTTAGGATCCTAAACAGCCTCCTCATAGTATTGAGGTTCCTTCACACCTGACAAGTTGTGGATTCCTTGAAACATGACTCTGGTAGAGATTCGTAAGACATGTATGATGATATAAGGTATGCACAAATAGTTGCTACATTAGTGTTATGCTTAGGTCCCTTGTAAACAATGTCACTTAACAACCCAGGAGTCTTTGTTGTTCTAGCAGACTTCCTAGTGCTGGTTGATGCTTCTATGGCATGGTCAGGAGCCATATGAGCATTCTGAGTTATTTTGAACTCTGCAGGAATAGAATGTGAAGTCACCTCAGTAGCTGTTGTAACATGTGTCACATCAGAGGGCCTTCTACAGGATCAATGTGTCCCGCATCAGGAGGGCTGGAAGTAGCATGAACTGGTGTTATGGGATTAATATCCACTCGTGTAACATCTGCAGCAGCATGGTCCACAACCTCATCATCTGTAGCAACCAGGATAAATGGATCACAAACTGGAATAACATATAGGATGTGGCATTGTGTGTTGACCTGAGACTAGGTTGACTTGAAAAGTAAAATGTCTTCCTTGAAGGAAACATCCCTGCTTACAAAATACTTTTTGTCAACAAGATCATAAAGTATGTACCCACTCTGTGGGGAGGAGTAATGCATATGCACAGAAACTACTGCCCTTGCACCAAACTTATCACTCTTGTTGGCAACATTAGTTGCATATCATAGACTATCGAACACTCTGAGATGTTGAATATTAAGACTCCTACCATAAAACACCTCAAAAGTTGATTTTTCTGCCAATTTTATAGAGGGGGTCATATTAATCAAATATGCTGTATTTTGAATATTGATTCCCCAGAAAGATAAAAAATAGACCCTTGAAACTTGATTGCTCTGGCTACTTCTATAAGCTTCCTCGGTTTCCTTTATACTAATCCATTCTTTGGGGGGGGGGGGGGGGGGGGGTGTGAGCGCCTAATTTTTGCCTCGCATAGGAAATTACTCCTAAATCCAAAAATTGTTTTTCATTATTTTATGAATTTTAGGAGTTTTCTTTATTTTGTTTTACATTTTATTCACATCGTTCACGCATCTTAGGAATACTTTAAATCATAATAAATCAAAAATATCAAAATCTTAATTTCATAGCATTTTAGATTTAAATCGCATTTTTTCTAAGATTTATTTATATTGTAAGAGCATTATTTAAATATATTAAAAAAACAAAAAAAAAAAAGCATTTTTAGCTTAGTTTAATTAATTAGGTCATTAGGTTAATTTTTCAAAATTAGTTGGAATTAGAAGTGTTAGATAAATTGGTTATTCTTAAAAATGAAAAGAAAGGAAAGAAAAGGCTATTTTCAAAATAGGCCAGCAGCCCAATCTTGCAACACCCACCCCAGCCCATCTCTAAACTAACCCAATACCCATTACAACAATAACAAAATTGGAATCGGAGGGACTGACTTCGATTTCCCTTGGCTTGTTGTTGATTTTATGGTTTGGATGAAGTATTTCTCTAATATTCGTCTCTGCTGAATGTTTTAACTACAAACCCGTTGTTGTCGGACCTCTACTCAGTCAGATTCTGCCGTTACTTTGCTGTTAGATATGTCGGGTTCCTCTGTAATTACTCATCGAATCCATTAAATAAAGATCTGAGTTGTTTATTCTATACTGATGCCTAATTTCGTGCATTTGTTGTGCTTAATCGTTGGAGCTATTTACATCTGTTAAGTCTGCCAACATTTAGCTTTGATCATCTGTTGTTGAACTGAAAATTTGAGTTCAAGATCGTTTATTATGCTCAAATACCATGCCACATGCTTAGTTTGTTTGTTTGTCCATTGATTAGTTATGACCCTTTTCCTATATGGTGTATTTTGGTTTATTAGCATGTGCAAAATCAGTAGTTTAACGATTTTCATCCACTTGAATTCATGAAATGGATTACTAGTGGATTAAATTTGCCTTGGACTCTCACAGATTAAAGCCACTAGAAGCCACAGTGGTTCATCTTGTTATATTTTTTGAGCTAAAGTGGCAATTCTCCTTTGTTCACATTTCCTGGTTCATGTTTTGTTTGTTGAATTTGTAATTTTTGAGAAGTAGTTGATTTAGTGGTTCAATGTTTGTATGAATTCATGTTGGAAGCAGGATCTTCTTTCATTTTAAATAGATGCATAAGTAGATGAACGTGTTAATTAGTAATTGATGTGAGATTTTGAGTTAAAAGATAAGCTTGGCTTTTTGGAATTTTGAGTGGGATTGGAAATTGAAAATCAATATAAAATAAAATGAGCTCTTATGTCGGGCTGTAGGATTGTTGGGGTAATTTGAAATGAAAATTGAAATTGAACTTTTACTGCATTATACTGTTAGGAATATGCTTAGGCTGTTAATACTCATAACTTTGTAGGCGTGTTTAATAATAAATTATCGTGACAATGAGTACGGTTTCCGTGGCATAGCCATAGATACGTAATTCCAAATTAGAGTGCATGCTGGCGTGACTCGACCCCTAATTTCAAATAACTAAAATAAACATGTTTTAGAATCACGGGTACGGTTCCCGTGACATGATTTGCGATGTGTACAAAATAACAAGTGCGCGACACCGCGACTTGTTTAAATAAACTCCTTAATTGTTTAAAATATTTAAAAGCGGCTAAAAAGTAAAAAGGTTAAAATGCACAATAAATTTAAAACATATATTAACACCGATAATTTATCAAATTATTAATGGTTGAGCGACCGTGCTAAAACCACAGAACCCGCGTATGCCTAACAACTTCTCCCGGGTTAACAAATTCCTTACCCGGATTTCTTTGCTTCGCACACTGTAATACAGAGTCAAACTTCCTCGATTCGGGATTTTAAACCGGTGACTTGGGACACCATAACTTATTCCAAGTGGCGACATTGAATTTGAATAAATAATCCCGTTTTGATTAATGTCACTTTAATTGGAAAAACTCCCTAATCCACTCTGTCGGGAAAAAGGAGGTGTGACAGCTCTGGCGACTCTGCTAGGGACAAGAACCCAGAATCTCTGGTTCAGGGTTCAAGAATTAGAGTTTAGAATAATTGTTATATGTTGGCTTTATTTATTACCTGATTTTTTTATATGTTTCTTTTTACCGCTTTGATATTATCTGAACTGTATATAAACTGCTATGAAACCCCTCTCTTCTATCTTCTGAGGAGTGCACGCTGGCGTGACTTCTTTCTGTTAGTGTCTTATCCCAATTTAGAACGAGGTTCGGACAAGTTGCAAAGCCGGATGATCTTTTGGTTACCGGTACGATGCCCCCCGGCTCGAGTTGTCCGCTCGGGTAAGCCAGGTCTAGAACAATACACCCAGGTTTTAAACTTAGAATAACTCAGCGTCATGCCGGATCCCTAGTAGGAACACTTGTTTGCATCATGTGCATTTGACTTAGGGGACTCAACGTAGGGGTTGGGTTCGTCTAGGACAGGCACACCCGGAAATAAAAGACCAACCGGATGCATTTTATGTGCTACCTATGCATTTAATTTGTTTCGGATTGCATGTTGACCGGTTTTTAGATTAAGTGAGGAAAATCAAAAAGAAAAACCAAGTTTGAGGTATGAGAGAGGATTTCACCCGTGGTGACCAAAATATCCCGAAGCTCTGCCGAATTTATGAAAAAAAAAAAAAGAAAGAAAATTTTCTTGAAATGGTTTTTGTTTTTCCTTTTCGTGTCAAAATTGGCCGAACTACACATGTTTGATTATCACCGAACGTGGGAAACGTAGGCAAGTCTCATCGGGTCCAGCCCTGCTTTTTGAAAATTTATGAAAAATTGATATATGAAGTGTTGTCATTCTTGTCATAAATAAGTGGGTGATGTTGTTTTCTCTAAATAGCCGAATGTCCCAGCGGGATGTCGGAAGACTGCTTTGCAAAAATACCCACCGATGTTTTTCTTAATTTTGGCCATTAGTGAACACAACCCTAAGAACTTCCATTCCGAAGTAATGAAAGGCCGTATTCGCGAAAGTAGACCTGATTTATTCAAATAAGATCCACTTTGTATATAAACCAATCGTCTTAATCTAAATGTGCAGAATGAGCACGAGTCAAATTTTATCAATAGGGGTCATGTCCAAGATTCCACTGGAGCTACACATGTAGTGGGAAGATTTGGGTAAAGAAGGACGAGATGTGGTCAACCTTTATTTGAAAGGGCTTACCGGATTGCTAAAAGTCAGGCCTAGAGGAGACATAATAAGGGCCTTGGTAACATTTTGGGACCCAGCTCACAACGTCCTCCATTTCTCAGATTTTGAACTCACACCCACTTTGGAAGAGACAGCAGGTTATGTGGGAAGTACTGAAGATCTAAGGCATAATTACTTGGTCGCTCCAAGGGCCGCTACCCCTCACAAGTTTCTAAATTTGCTAAAAATAAGCAGGGGAGTCCAGTATGTAGACTTGGCAGGTGGGTTTTTTACTCTACGCTTCATATACCAGAGGTACGGGCATGAAGGAGGATTTGACAACCCGGGAAATGGGAATTGTAGCAAAGGGAACCGATTGAAATGGGATGAGCATAGGCGCTTCTCTTTCATGGTACCTTTCTTAGGTCTCGTGGTGTTTCCCCGGAAGGATGGGAATATTGATCTGCGGATAGCTGGAGTCGTCAATGTTTTGATTACCAACGCTAAGAGCACTCTTGCCCCTATGATAGTGTCTGAGATATACCGAGCTCTCACGGCTTGTGAAGTTGGGGTAGATTTTTTTGAGGGGTGCAATTTGCTACTACACATGTGGATGATTGAGCATATGTGTCACCGCCCTCGATATATGAATTACGGATCCACGGGAAAGAGCTGCATTGAAGAGTTCGACACAAGGGTCTCAGGTTTCAAATTGCCAGAAGGGTTTGGAAATTGGGTATCCTGCATTCGTTTCATAACATCGGGACAAATAGAATGGACACTGGGTTGGCTTCCTGTCGAAGAAGTTTTGTATATGCCGGCCACTGGTCCTTATTTCCTCCTAATGGGTCTTCGGGACATTCAGCCTTATGCTCCATACCGAGTGATGAGACAGTTGGGAAGATGCTAGGTGACATATCCAGATGAAGATCTTAGTGTTTATGCATTCGAAGTCAACTCCGACGTCCAATTTCATGAAGAAATAGTTCGTCTTTGGAACGAGTTCCAATATTTGATAGCAAACACTCGAGTGCGTGACTTGTCTAAAGGCGAGGTCTCGCCAACCTATCTTGCTTGGTATATAAAGAAGAACACTGCAAGGGCCGAACCTGAAAGACCAACCAAAAGGCCCCATATCCAGGAATTTGTTGGAGCATCACAGGAATAGTGGGTGAATATAGTTTTGATCTTAAAAAGACCGAGGGCGAATTGGCAAAGGTTCAAACAAAATTGGCTAGGAATGAAGAGGAAAGAGCATGCCTGGTTCAACAGTTAAAAGAAAAATATGACAATGGAGCAGTGGGGTTGAAGAAAAAAATCATCGTCCTTGAGAACAAAATGACCAAGCAGGCCAAATATTTCAAAGCACAAAGAGAATATTGTTATGCCCTGATGTCGCAGGTAGAGAAAGACCTGCAACAGCTTCAAGAGCGAAATCATACAACCGAACAAATTTTTGGGGCCAGATCTCAACAGATTGGACGGTTGCTACAAGAGAAGGTTATTATCAGAGAAAGGGTTAGGAGCACTGCGGACTACATTGCGATGAAGTGCATTGAGCGTGAAGACATGACAAGGTTCATGTTCTTCGCTTCCGTTATGATTTTTGTCCGACAGATCATGGATGGCCTATTTCGCCTTCAAAAAGATATGGCGCATAGGCCCGCGGCGAGACCGGATGATGTCCCGCGGGCCCCTGGAGCAGTAATTGAGGCACTTATGGATGCATAATTTTTATTCGAGTCTGTATTTTCGGTTTCTTTGGAGTTTGTTAGTCCGTTTTCGAGTCTGTATTTCCATCTTTCTTTTGGGGTCTGTTAGTCCACTTGTTGAGTCTGTTGGTTCTCATGTTTAAATTTGTAAGGGAAGTTGTTGTAATCAGGATATTTTGTTTTGTTCATTTTATGAAAATTAGAAAAAAGAAGAAAAGAAAAAAAAAACAAAAATATATCTTTCTTTTATTTCGCATTTGTTCCCTGAACTACGTAATGATCTGATTCATGCGGCGCCTTGATACGTAGGAAATCCCCATAGGATTCGATCATAACCATAAAAAAGAAGGGAAAAATCAAAGAGAGAAAGAAAATTAAGAAAATCGAGTGGAAGGAAATAATGGCAAAACAAGAGAGGAAAAACAAGTGCAAAATAAGAGGGAGGCAATAAAAATAGCGATTGGGAAAGGTTTTGGAGTGAATGAAACAGAGAGAGAAGAGGAAAGCGCAAACCACGAAGAGTTAGCTAAAAGCCGGGATGAGCATGCAACCGCTTAAATGCATGATGGGGAACTTTCACTGTCTAGGTGCATTGCATCCCAAATGTGGGTTGCCTATCTGTTAAATATTTTAACGCTAACAAGTTTGTTGTTGTCATTGAGTAAAGGCAGGTGGTTAGTTTGTTTGGCATTCTGGCAACCCACCCGTACAACACCAGGTGTAAAGACTAGTTGAGCATGGCTGGAAAAGAGCTGGATGCAAGTGTTTTTGACCCGTCAAGGGAGGGAGAAGAGTCTGATGTTAATATGAAAGAGGAGTTACATAAGTTGAAACACCAAATGGAAGAGATGTGCCAAGCATGGAAGAAGGGGCCAACCTTGCTTTCATCCCCCTACTAGCTCAATCCCAAGAACCTCCCATTATTTACTCATCTCCGCAACATCCACCAGGCTTCCCCCATTACCACCACTATCAGGGCACCACTTCCCAAACCACACAAGCACCACCAGCCAAACCAATCCCATACCCCCCCTCCACCAGCCACCCCTGTTTTCATAGCACCCTCGGCCGTTACACTCCATTGATCCTCCAGTGAGCCATTATTCCACACCCAAGATAACCAATACTATCCCCCAAAGCCTACTTTCAAGGCCCAAACCATTACTCATACACTCCTCGTTTCGACCTCCCCGTCGAGACTGAGAAACCACCTAAAAACCTAGAGCAGGAGCAGATATTCAGGAATGTAAGAAGCCTGGAACAATAGTTCAGGAGCATGCAAGGATTGGGAGGCCAGGTGAGTGTAGCCAACAAAGATTTGTGTTTATTTCCCGATGTTCAGCTGCCTGTAAGATTCAAAATGCCTAAATTTGACCTATATGATGGGCACGGAGACCCGGTGGCCCATTTGAGGGCATTTTGCAGTAAAATGAGAGGAGCCACTGGGAAACATGAACTACTGATGGCATACTTTAGCCAGAGTCTGAGTGGTGCGACATTGGAGTGGTACACTCGTCAGGATCACAGTAGATGGTATACTTGGGATGATTTGGTCCAAGCATTCGCTCGTCATTCCCAATAAAACATCGAGATTGTTCCAGATCATTTGTCTTTGACTAAAGTTGAGAAGAAGCCTAGTGAAAGTTTTAGGGAATAAGGCTTTCGCTGGAGAGAACAAGCGGTAAGAGTTAACCCCCCGATGGAGGAAAACTAAATGGTGGAGTACTTTTTGTAGGCTCTGGAGCCTACTTACTTTGGTCATCTGATATCGGCCATAGGAAAGTCTTTCAATGAGGTAGTAAAGATGGGTGGCATGGTGGAGTAAGGGCTTAAATCAAGCAGAATCATGAGCTACTCGGCCATCAAAGCAACCACCCAAGCCATTCAGAATGGTACCGGGGGAGTGATTGGAAAGAAGAAGAAAGAAAATGTGGCAACAATTGATTCAGGATCATGGTTTGGACCGAGGGGCAGATTGGACGGTTGCTACAAGAGAAGGTTATTATCAGAGAAAGGGTTAGGAGCACTGCGGACTACATTGCGATGAAGTGCAACGAGTGTGAAGACATGACAAGGTTCATGTTCTTCGCTTCCGTTATAATTTTTGTCCGACAGATCATGTATGGCCTATTTGGCCTTCAAAAAGATATGGCCCATAGGCCCGCGGCGAGACTGGTTGATGTGCCGCGGGCCCCTGGAGCAGTAATTGAGGCACTTATGGATGCATAATTTTTATTCGAGTCTGTATTTTCGGTTTCTTTGGAGTTTGTTTGTCCACTTGTTGAGTCTATTCTGTCTCATGTTTAAATTTGTAAGGGATGTCGTTTTAATCAGGATATTTTGTTTTGTTTATTTTATGAAAATTTGAAAAAAAAGAAAAGAAAAGAAAAAACCAAAAATATATCTTTCATTTATTTCGCATTTGTTCCCTGAACTACGTAATGATCTGATTCAAGCGGCGCCTTGATACGTAGGCAATCCCCATAGGATCCGATCATAACCATAAAAAAAATAAGGGAAAAATCAAAGAGAGAAAGAAAATTAATAAAATCGAGTGGAAGGAAATAATGGCAAAACAAGAGAGAAAAACAAGTGCAAAATAAGAGGGAGGCAATAAAAATAGTTATTGGGAAAGGTTTTGGAGTGAAAGAAAAAGAGAGAGAAGAGGAAAGCGCAAAATGCGAAGAGTTAGCTAAAAGCCGGGATGAGCATGCAGCCGTTTAAATGCATGATGAGGAAATTTAACTGTCTAGGTGCATTGCATCCCAAATGTGCGGTTGCCTATCTGTTAAATATTACGATGACAAGTTTGTTGTTGTCATTGAGTAAAGGCAGGTGGTTAGTTTGTTTGGCATTCTGGCAACCCACCCTTACAACACCAGGTGTAAAAACTAGTTGAGCATGGCTGGAAAAGAGCTGGATGCAAGTGTTTTTGACCCGTCAAGGGAGGGAGAAGAGTCTGATGTTAATCTGAAAGAGGAGTTACATAAGTTGAAACACCAAATGGCAGAGATGTACCAAGCATGGATGAAGGGGAATCCACTACCATCATACCCTGCCAACCCTGCTTTCATCCCCCCACTAGCTCAATCCCAAGAACCTCCCACTATTTACGCATCTCTGCCACATCCACCAGGCTTCCCCCATTACCACCACTATCAGGGCACCACTTCCCAAACAAACAAGCACCACCAGCCAAACCAATCCCATACCCCCCCACCAGCCACCCATGTTTTCATAGCACCCTCGGCCGCTACACTCCATTGATCCTCCAGTGAGCCATTATTCCACACCCAAGATAACCAATACTATCCCCCAAAGCCTACTTTCAAGGCCCAGACCATTACTCATACACTCCTCGTTTCGACCTCCCCGTCGAGACTGAGAAACCACCTAAAAACCTAGAGCAGGAGCAGATATTTAGGAATGTAAGAAGCCTGGAACAATTGTTCAGGAGCATGCAAGGATTGAGAGGCCAGGTGAGTGTAGCCAACAAAGATTTGTGTTTATTTCCCGATGTCCAGCTGCCTGTGGGATTCAAAATGCCTAAATTCACCTATATGATGGGCACGGAGACCCGGTGGCTCATTTGAGGGCATTTTGCAGTAAAATGAGAGGAGCCACTGGGAAAGATGAACTACTGATGGCGTACTTTAGCCAGAGTCTGAGTGGCGCGACATTGGAGTAGTACACTCGTCAGGATCACATCAGATGGTATACTTGGGATGATTTGGTCCAAGCATTCGCTCGTCATTCCCAATACAACATGGAGATTGTTCCTGATCATTTGTCTTTGACTAAAGTTGAGAAGAAGCCTAGTGAAAGTTTAAGGGAATAAGTCTTTCGCTGGAGAGAACAAGCGGTAAGAGTTAACCCCCCGATGGAGGAAAACAAAATGGTAGAGTACTTTTTGTAGGCTCTGGAGCCTACTTACTTTGGCCATCTGATATCGGCCATAGGAAAGTCTTTCAATGAGGTAGTAAAGATGGGTGGCATGGTGGAGTAAGGGCTTAAATCAAGCAAAATAATGAGCTACTCGGCCATCAAAGCAACCACACAAGCCATTCAGAATGGTACCGGGGGAGTGATTGGAAAGAAGAAGAAAGAAGATGTGGCAACAGTTGATTCAGGATCATGGTTTGGACCGAGGGGCAGATTGGACGGTTGCTACAAGAGAAGGTTATTATCAGAGAAAGGGTTAGGAGCACTGCGGACTACATTGCGATGAAGTGCAACGAGTGTGAAGACATGACAAGGTTCATGTTCTTCGCTTCCGTTATGATTTTTGTCCGAAAGATCATGGATGGCCTATTTCACCTTCAAAAAGATATGGCACATAGGCCCGCGGCGAGACCGGCTGATGTCCCGCGGGCCCCTGGAGCAGTAATTGAGGCACATATGGATGCATAATTTTTATTCGAGTCTGTATTTTTGGTTTCTTTGGAGTTTGTTAGTCCGTTTTCGAGTCTCTATTTCCATCTTTCTTTTGGGGTCTGTTAGTCCACTTGTTGAGTCTGTTGGTTCTCATGTTTAAATTTGTAAGGGAAGTCGTTGTAATCAGGATATTTTGTTTTGTTTATTTTATGAAAATTTGAAAAAACGAAAAGAAAAAAAAATCAAAAATATATCTTTCTTTTATTTTGCATTTGTTCCCTGAACTACGTAATGATCTGATTCATGCGGCGCCTTGATACGTAGGCAATCCCCATAGGATTCGATCATAACCATAAAAAAAGAAGGGAAAAATCAAAGAGAGAGAGAAAATTAAGAAAATCGAGTGGAAGGAAATAATGGCAAAACAAGAGAGAAAAACAAGTGCAAAATAAGAGGGAGGCAATAAAAATAGTGATTGGGAAAGGTTTTGGAGTGAAAGAAAAAGAGAGAGAAGAGGAAAGCGCAAAATGCGAAGAGTTAGCTAAAAGCCGGGATGAGCATGCAGCCGTTTAAATGCATGATGAGGAACTTTAACTGTCTAGGTGCATTGCATCCCAAATGTGCGGTTGCCTATCTGTTAAATATTTTAACGCTGACAAGTTTGTTGGTGTCATCGAGTAAAGGCAGGTGGTTAGTTTGTTTGGCATTCTGGAAACCCACCCGTACAACACCAGGTGTAAAGACTAGTTGAGCATGGCTGGAAAAGAGCTGGATGCAAGTATTTTTTACCCGTCAAGGGAGGGAGAAAAGTCTGATGTTAATCTCAAAGAGGAGTTACATAAGTTGAAACACCAAATGGAAGAGATGTACCAAGCATGGATGAAGAGGCATCCACTACCATCATACCCCGCCAACCCTGCTTTCATCCCCCACTAGCTCAATCCCAAGAACCTCCCACTATTTACTCATCTCCGCAACATCCACCGGGCTTCCCCCATTACCACCACTATCATGGCACCACTTCCCAAACCACACAAGAACCACCAGCCAAACCAATCCCATACCCCCCCCTCCACCAGCCACCCCTATTTTCATAGCACCCCCGCCCGCTACACTCCATTGATCCTCCAGTGAGCCATTATTCCACACCCAAGATAACCAATACTATCCCCCATAGCCTACTTTCAAGGCCCAGACCATTACTCATACACTCCTCGTTTTGACCTCCCCGTCGAGACTGAGAAACCACCTAAAAACCTAGAGGAGGAGGAGATATTCAGGAAGGTAAGAAGCCTGGAACAATTGTTCAGGAGCATGCAGGGATTGAGAGGCCGGGTGAGCGTAGCCTAAAAAGATTTGTGTTTATTTCCCGATGTTCAGCTACCTGTGGGATTCAAAATGCCTAAATTTGACCTATATGATGGGCACGGAAACCCGATGGCCCATTTGAGGGCATTTTTCTGTAAAATGAGATGAGCCATTGGGAAAGATGAACTACTGATGGCATACTTTAGCCAGAGTCTGAGTGGCGCGGCATTGGAGTGGTACACTCGTCAGGATCACAGCAGATGGTATACTTGGGATGATTTGGTCCAAGCATTCGCTCGTCATTCCCAATACAACATCGAGATTGTTCCAGATCATTTGTCTTTGACTAAAGTTGAGAAGAAGCCTAGTGAAAGTTTCAGGGAATAAGGCTTTTGCTGGAGAGAACAAGCGGTAAGAGTTAACCCCCCGATGGAGGAAAACAAAATGGTGGAGTACTTTTTGAAGGCTGTGGAGCCTACTTACTTTGGCCATCTGATATCGGCCATAGGAAAGTCTTTCAATGAGGTAGTAAATATGGGTGGCATGGTGGAGTAAGGGCTTAAATTAAGAAAAATCATGAGCTACTAGGCCATCAAAGTAACCACCCAAGCCATTCAGAATGGTAGCGGGGGAAAGAAGAAGAAAGAAGATGTGGCAACAGTTGATTCAGGATCATGGTTTGGACCGAGGGGCCCCTCACCCCATTATACCCAGCCTCGACCTCATCACCGAGCCTACCCCCAAACTCTATATAATCCACTAAAACATTACTTCCCATCACCAGACCCTCAAATTTCTGTCCACCACGCCCAGTCATATACTCAACTTCCTTCCTATTCACAATGGTATGGCCCAGCCCCACAAAACACCTACCCAGCTCCACAAAATGCTTACCCACCCACGCGAGCCTATCGAAATCCTGCCGGTCCAAGTTTCTGGCCCAAACCTGTGTTCAGAAATAATAGGTTGCAGCGGAAGAAAACTTTCACCCCGTTGGGGGAGCTTTATACCAGTTTATTCAAAAGACTAAGGCAGTTGGATGTGTTGAGGCCAATTGAGTCGAAATTTCCAAACCCATCTCCAAAGAATCATGATTACTCCTTGAGTTGTGCCTACTTTTCTGGAACTCCGGACATGATACAGAGAAGTGTTGGGATTTGAAAAATTCCATCCAGGAGCTCATCGACACAAACCAGATTGTAGTCCAAACCCCGGAGGCACCCAACATCAATCAGAACCCATTGCCAACCCATAATGAAACCAACATGATCGAGATAGTACATAAGGAGGGGGAACCCAAGAATCCCTCACAGTCCGTCATGATGATTCAGTCTGGTGAGGTCAAGCGAGTCAAAAAACCAACGATTGAAGGATCAGTAAACAAGTTGAGCACGACAAACGGTGAGCCATCTGTGGTAGTTGAGAAAAGATCCCCAAATAATGTTGTAGCAAAGAAAGATGAGTCAAAGGTGGTCGTGCCAGGGTTGGCGAGTAAGCCTATCATAATTGTAAAGGGTGCCCGTACGGACCCTGTCATCATCAAACCTGTAACCCAGTTGCCGGTAGTCAACACCAAGGCTATCCCATGGAGCTACAAATGGTGATAGTGACCTATAAGGGAAAGGACGTGAAAGAATAAGTCAATGAGGCCCAGGGATTAACTCGTTCGGGGAGATGCTTTGCCCCGGATGAGTTAAGGAAAGCTAAAATATCCAGAGATAACCTAGTTCTAGTAAAGAAAGCAGTCACTGAAGAAGAAGCGGAGGAGTTTTTTAGGAAAATGAAGGTACAATATTACTCCATCGTGGAGCAGCTGAGAAAGACGCCCGCTCATATTTCCCTGTTATCATTGTTGATCCATTCAGATGAGCATCATCAGGCCTTGATGAAAATTCTGAATGAGGCTCATGTCCCCGACAAAATCTCATTGAACCATCTGGACAAGATTGCCAACAAAATATTTGAGGTGAAAAGGATCACCTTCTCTGATGACGAGTTGCCTGTGGAAGGAACTGAACACAACAACGCTCTCTATCTTACGGTAAAATGTGAAGATTCTGTGGTCACCATGGTATTAGTTGACAATGGCTCCAGTAGAAACATTTGCCCTCTCTCTACTCTGAACAAGTTAAAAATTGATGATGAGAGGATTCACAAGAACATCATATGCGTCTGAGGTTTTGACGGTGGAGGAAAAGACTTGGTTGGTGATATAGTGCTTGAGTTGACAATAGGACTGGTGGAGTTCACCATGGAATTCCAAGTATTGGACGTAGCCATCTCTTACAATTTTCTATTATGTCGGCCGTGGATACACACCACCAAAGCAGTCCCGTCCTCTTTGCACCAGATGGTCAAGTTTGAGTGGGACAGACAGGAGATCGTCGTGCATGGTGGGGAGAGTTTATGTTCTCACAGTGATGCCTATGTCCCATTTACTGAGGCCGAATATGACAAAGGGCCTTGGGTCTATCAGGTTTATGAAACAGTGCCAGTCGAGAAGGTTCCAGAAGGGAAATGTATTCCAACTCCAAAGATAGCCTCTGTATCCGTCATGATGATCTCTGAAATGCTGAAAAATAGTTGTGCCAGGTAAAGGTCTGGGTGCATCCTTGCAGGGTATCATACACCCAGTGTCCCTCCCAGAAAATTTGGGTACGTTACCTCTTGGATTCAAACCAATAGCGGCAGATGTGAAAAGGCCTAAAAGGTTGAAACAGAAGGCGTGGGCACTTCTGAAGCCTATCCTGCGTCTCTCCAGGTCCTTTGTCAATCCTGGTGCCAGGAAACGCCAAGTGTCAATAGTTCCAAGTCCCGTGGTTGACATTGATGAAGAATTAATTGAAAGGTTCCAGAGGTTGTTTAAGGATGTGAACATGGTAGAAGCTGGAGGAGGGTCCAGCAAAGCAGACATGCAGTTCGCCGGGCCGAATGTAAAGCTTAACAATTGGAAGGCAACTCCTCTCCCTACTCAGAAGGAGTCTTGGTAGTTTGTTTTGGTTTCCTTTCTAGCTGGGTTATTCCAGGGTTGTGACCCATATTTTTATTTTTTGCTTGTTGATGTACAAACATTGTTATCCTTTATTTTCAATGAAATGCAATTTTCCTTTTCCATCTTTCCTGATAGTTCTTATTTTTGTTTTGTTTTCTTGTTTGTACATTTATTTTTATGGTTGTTTGAATGACATGACATGCATGAGGAATCTTCGGCCCAGTCTTAAAAGTCAATCTAATTCTGAAATAATAATCCAAGAAATAGAGTGTGATGATGAACCAAAATATGATGAGGATGAGGCATTTGAGGAAATTAGTTAGGAACTAAATCATTTTGAAGAAAAACCCAAGCTTAATCTGAATGAAACGAAAGCAATCAATTTAGGAGATCCAGATAATGTCAGAGAATCCAAGATAAGTGTCCATCTTGAGCCTAAAATCAGGGAAGAATTAATCAAAGCATTGTTTGAATATAAGGATATTTTTGCATGGTCGTATGATGACATGCCATGCTTGAGTACTGATTTGGTGGTCCACAAATTTCCAATTGACCCGACGTTCCCTCCCGTCAAGCAGAAGCTGAGAAAGTTCAAAAATGACATGAGTGTGAAGATTAAGGAAGAAATCACAAAGCAGTTGGACGCAAAGGTCATTCGAGTCACACGATATCCCACTTGGTTAGCTAATGTTGTGTCGGTGCCAAAGAAGGATGGAAAGACCAGGGTGTGCGTTTATTACCGTGATCTCAACAAAGCAAGCCTAAAGGAGAATTTTCCATTTCCAAATATCCACATTCTGATTGACAACTGTGCCAAGCAAGAGATCCATTTTTTCATGGATTGCTATGCGGGATACCACCATATTTTGATGGATGAGGAGGATGTAGAAAAGACAGCATTCCTTACTCTATGGGGAACTTATTGCTACCGAGTAATGCCATTTGGTTTGGAAAACGCTGGGGAAAATTACATGAGGGCAATGACTACTGTGTTCCATGACATGATACACAAGGAGATTGAGGTTTACGTGGATGATGTGATCATAAATTCAAAGCAGCAGGCCGACCATGTAGGAGATTTGAGAAAGTTTTTCCAAAGGCTCTGCAGGTACAATCTTAAGCTTAAGGACTGATGTTGCGATCAAATGGACTGATGAGTGCCAGAAGGCATCGATAAAATCAAGGGATACTTATTAAACCCACCTATGTTGGTCCTGCCGGAACCCAGGAGGCCTTTAATTCTCTATCTGACGGTCTTGGATAAATTATTTGGCTGTGTGTTGGGTCAGCATGACATCACTGGCAGGAAGGAGTTAGCCATCTATTATCTCATCAAGAAGTGCACATCCTATGAGGTTAAGTACACTCCCCTTGAAAGAACATGTTGTGCCCTAACTTGGGTGGCACAAAAGTTGAGACATTATCTGTCGTCTTACACTACTTACCTCATTTCTCACCTGGATACTCTAAAGTATATCTTTCAGAAGCCTATGCCTAAAGGAAGACTTGTGAAGTGGCAGATTTTTCTCACAGAGTTTGACATTATCTATGTGACTCGGACCGCGATGAAAGCCCAAGCATTGGCTGATCATTTGGCCGAGAACCCGGTCGATGAAGAGTATGAGCCAATTAAGACCTATTTTCCTGATGAAAAGGTGATGCATATTGACGAGTTTGAGCAGGAAGAAAATCCCGTTTGGAGACTCTTCTTTGATGGGGCCGCTAACATAAAAGGTGTCAGAATAGGGGCAGTACTCATCTTGGAAACAGGGCATCACTACCTTGTTACGGCTCAGCTTCGTTTCTATTGTACTAACAACATGGATGAGTATGAGGCATGCATTTTGGGATTGAGGTTAGCTGTAGACATGGGAGTCCAAGAAGTTTTGGTCTTGGGAGACTCGGACCTCTTGGTGCACCAGATTCAAGGGGAACAAGAGACACGAGATTTAAAGCTCATACGGTATAGACAATGTTTGCATGATCTTTGTCAGCGGTTTCAATCAATAGAGTTCAGGAATATTCCAAGGATCCATAATGAGGTTGTCGATGCTTTGGTTACCTTAGCGTCAATGTTGCACCACCCGGACAAAGCTTATGTTGATCCTCTGCATATTCAAGTTTGGGATCAACATGAATACTAAAATGTGGTTGAGAAAGAACTCAATGGTGAACCGGGGTTCCATGACATTGGGGAGTACATCAGGATGGGAGTATACCCGGTACGAGCCACAAGTGATCAAAAGAGAACAATTCGACATTTGGCTAATGGATTTTTCTTGAGCGAGGGGGTTTTCTACAAAAGAACTCCACATCTTGGGCTATTGAGGTGCATCGATGCTAAGCAAGCCACGACTATCATGACTGAGGTACATTCCGGAGTTTGCGGGCCGCATATGAGCGGGTATGTTCTAGCAAAGAAGATTCTTCGAGCAGGGTATTATTGGCTCACCATGGAACGAGATTGCATCAGCGTTTTGCGCAAGTGTCATCAATACCAGGTACACAGAGACTTGATTCACTCTCCGCCATATTAGTTGCACATAATGTCTGCGCTGTGGCCCTTTTTTTCTTGGGGAATGGGTGTCATTGGACAAATTGGGCCCGCGGAGTCAAACGGGCACAGGTTCATTCAAGTGGTCATTGACTATTTCACTAAGTGGGTCGAGGCTAATACTTTCAAATCTGTGACCAAGAAGGCAGTGGTTAACTTTGTTCATTCAAATATCATTTGTCAGTTCGGAATCCCAAAGATAATCTTCACAGACAATGTCGCTAATATTAACAGTCATTTGATGAAAGAAGTATGCCAACAGTTCAAGATTACGCATCGGAATTCCACTCCGTATCTCCCCAAGGCAAATGGAGCTGTCGAGGCAGCCAACAAGAACATAAAGAAAATACTTCGAAAAATGGTGCAAGGTTCCAGGCAATGGCATGTAAAGTTTCCTTTTGCTTTGCTAGGTTATCGCACTACTGTTTGCACTTCAGTAGGTACAACTCCTTACTTGTTGGTATATGGTACTGAAGCAGTGATACCCGCGGAAGTTGAAATTCCATATCTTCAGATTGTTGCTGAAGCCGAAATTGACGATGATGAGTGGGTCAAAACCCGTTTGGAGCAATTAATTCTGATTGACGAGAAAAGACTGGCAGCAGTGTGTCATGGCCAGTTGTATCAAAAGAGAATGGCAAGAGCATACAACAAAAAGGTGCGTCCCCGGAAATTTAAAGTGGGTCAGCAAGTATTGAAACACATCCTTCCACATCAAGCTGAAGCAAAAGGCAAGTTCCCCCCAAATTGGCGGGGGTCGTTCATCGTAACGAGAGTGTTGTCCAATGGTGCTTTGTATTTAACAGATATAGAAGGCAAATGTGTAGATATGGCTATCAATTCTGATGCAATCAAAAGATATTATGTATGATTTTCTTTGGTTTAAATTGTGTTTCTTTGTACTTGGCATGTTTTGAAGATTGGAATGACGAAGGTATTTTATTCTGCTATCTAAACACTTTACCCTTTGTTACCCCTTTGAGCCTTATTTATTTTCTTTCATACCCCTCTTTTGGAACCAGTAGCAAATTTTAGAAACACAGACACAAAGGTAAATAAAGAAGGAAAAGAAAAAAAAAAATGAAAAAGAGTGAAAAAAAGAAAGAAGAAGAAAGAAAAAAAAAAGAAGAAAAGAAAAGAGAAAGAGAAAGAAGAGAAAAGAGAAAAGTAACAATAACAAAGTAATTCCTGTTACATGAACTACGTTTGACCTGATTCCTCTTAAGGATACGTAGGCAGCCCCACGGTTCAGTCCCATCCAAATAAAAATTTAAAAGCCCCCAAGCAAAGAAACTGGGGCAGAAGTTGCGGCTATGTAAAAGATCTGATTCAAAAGGTTGTAATTGTGAACCTAGTCAATTTGTTTTGAGCCTTTATCCTTTCTTTCTAACCCCATCCAAAAGCCCGTATTACGGTCCAAAGAAAGACCTTCCAACCAATATTTGAAGTGCCAAGTCAAGAGAGACAGAGGTATGATTCACACCAGGGGAAACACTCAGTGCCGCACAAAGGAAAACAAATAAATGAGAGAGTCTTATTGGTGAAAACCCTCGCTGGCACCGTAAGGCGATGGTGAGCCAAGAGAAATTAAAAATGAGAGAGTCTTATTGGTGAAAACCTTCACGGGCACCGTAAGGCGACAGTAAGTTTATAGATGAACAAATGAGAGAGGTTTGTTGGTGAAAACCCTTCAGGGAACCACAAACCGAACAAGGTCAGTGACTTGGCGAAGAGATTGAGTTATGGAGATCCCGGGCATAAGGTATGAAAACTGAAAGTTGATTGGTTGAACAAGCTGGCTGATTAATCCGAAATGCATGTCATGATCATTGGTTCCAATTGCCTCACTCAGATAAGTCTCTTTTCCCTTTTTCTCCCACAAAGAGTCATCCTGTTTCGAATTTTCTTCTTTATTCCTAATTCCCAAAGTCATTGCATTTCATTTCTTTTGGGTTTATCAATGTCAGCATTGTTTAAGCAAGTAAAGAAGGATTCGAAAGCTTACTACCAACTTCTGAAATTGCACAAAGCAAAGTGAGCCAAAAACATACTAGAAATAACACAATGCAAAAATGGAAAATAAGGTGTTAGTTAAAGTTCAAATGGTCGAGAGGTTTGTGAATGTTGTGGAAGATGCGGAGTTTCAAATGGGAAGGACATAAATGTAAAACAGCGGTTTGAGTGCAGGTCATTCGGGTCTTTCAGGATCATGTGGTTGAGATTCAGTCAGAAACTCAAACAAATTCTTGGCCAGTTCAAAGCAGCCAATTAGCACAAAGCACGGCAGTGGGAAGGCCATTTTCAGCAAGAATGCCACAAACTAACCACCACAATTTTCAAACGGATAAAGTTTTCTTTGATTGAAACAGGGCCAGAAAATCTCGTTTGTTCCGGAGGAACCCTCCGTAAGGAAAGCATGCACCGTACAGGTTCGACCGTGAGTTCTCAGGACCCTCCCTGATAATGGGATTTAGGTCTTAAATTCTCAGGATCCTCCTGGACAATGGGACTTAGTTAAAATTCAAAACATCCATCTAGCATAAGCTCTACTTTGAGGAAATATAGTTGGCTATAAAGTTTTCATTCTTAAAATGAGATTCAATTTGAAATTTTCAGGACCCTCTTGGATAACGGGATTTAGTTTAAATTTTTAGAGATTTTGGGTAACATGATTCGTTTAATATTCACAGATGAGACCAGATAACAAACAGGGAAGAAAAGTTTCTTTGTTTGTCTGTTGTTGTAATCAGGCGCCCACCTGGAGAACAAGGGAATACAGTTCGAGTTTTGTCAATCAGGCGCCCACCTGGAGAACAAGAGAATAATGTTTGAGTTTTGGTAATCAGGCGCCCACCTGGAGAATAAGGGAATATAGTTCAAGTTTTAGTAATCAGGCGCCCACTAGAGAACAAGGGAATATAATTTGAGTTTCGGCAATCAGGCACTCACCTGGAGAACTAGGGAATACAGTTCAAGTTTAGACAATCAGGCGCCCACCTGGAGAACAAGGGAATACAGTTAAAGTTTTGGAAACCAGGCGCCCACCTGGAGAACAAGGGAATACAGTTTGAATTTTGGGAATCAGGCGCCCACCTGGAGAACAAGGAAATACAACCCGAGTTTTGGCAATCAGGCGCCCACATGGAGAACAAGGGAATACAGTTAAAGTTTTGGCAACCAGGCGCCCACCTGGAGAACAACGGAATACAGTTCGAGTTTTGGAAATCAGGCGCCCACCTAGAGAATAAGGGAATACAGTTCAAGTTTTGGAAATCAGGCGCCTACCTGGAGAACAAGGAAATATAGTTCGAGTTTTGTCAATGAGGCACCCACCTGGAGAACAAGGGAATACAGTTCGAGTTTTAGCCATCAGGCGCCCACTTTGAGAACAAGGGAATACAGTTCAAGTTTGGCAATCAGGCTCCCACATGGACAACAAGGGAATGCAGTCCAAGTCTCGGCAGTCAGGCACCCACCTGGAAAACAAGGGAACCCATTTTAGAATTCAATCCGCGTTAGCAACAACAGAAATTCATTTCAAGAGAGCGAGCCAGTAGTTCGAGATACACGACAGAACTGTAGAACATCCAAGATCAAGTTTCTGAAGAATTATAGATAGGAAATGTGTAACGTAGCTGATAGATTTAGTTAGTTTCTTTTTATTTTGATTTCGGTGTAATAAGGAGCTCAGCAAGGGGTAGCAGCAGCAGTGAAATCACAACTTTTCGGTAGTCCCAACTACCAAAACTTCCAGAACTACACTGACTTGATTTCTTTGTAGCCAAAGATATGTAGGCAACCTCTGAAGCAAGGTTCAGTCAAGTTTTTTTTAAAAAAAAAATGCTTCTAATAGAGTATCAAACGGGAAAAAATTGTTCATGATTTCTCACTTTACTTTTGCCCGAAAACTTTTCATGTTTCTGAGCAAAGAGGGCAGTTTTAAGCGCCTTATTTTTTCCCCGCATAGGAAACTACTCCTAAAAAATAATCCAAAAATAGTTTTTATTGTTTTATGAATTTTAGGAGTTTTCTTTATTTTGTTTTACATTTTATTCGCATCGTTCACGCATCGTAGGAATATTGTAAATCATAAAAAAATCAAAAATATCAAAATCATAATTTCATAGCATTTTAGATTTAAATCGCATTTTTTCTAAGATTTATTTATATTGTAAGAGCATTATTTAAATATACAAAAAAAAACAAAAAAAAATGCATTCTTAGCTTAGTTTAATTAATTAGGTCATTAGGTTAATATTGCAAAACTAGTTGGAATTAGGAGTGTTAGATAAATTGGTTATTCTTGAAAATGAAACGAAAGGAAAGAAAAGGCTATTTTCAAAATAGGCCAACAGCCCAATCTTGCAACACCCACCCCAGCCCATCTCTAAACTAGCCCAATACCCATTACCCCCTCAATATAACCCTATCCGATAACTATAAAAGAAAAGGAGAAAAACAAATCTAAAAAAAAAGGTGACAAGGGGCAGCTTTTCCCAAAAGAAGGAAGCACAATGGGTTCCTCTTGGTCTTTCATTCCAAAATAATCTTTCTCCATTCACCACTATATGCACACCAAATTCAGAGCATATGAGCCCTCACGCAGAAATATAGATACAAAAAAAACAGATTTGAGAAATTCGAAAAAAAAGAGTTTCGAACAAAAACAAAAATCAAAAAATTGGAATCGGAGGGACTGACTTCGATTTCCCTTGGCTTGTTGTTGATTTTCTGGTTTGGATGAAGTATTTCGCTAATGTTCGTCTCTGCTGAAACTTCGAACTACAAACCCGTTGTTGTCCAACCTCTACTCGGTCAGATTCTGCCGTTACTTTGCTGTTAGGTATGCCGGGTTCCTCTGTAATTACTCACCGAATCCATTAAATAAAGATCTGAGTTGTTTATTCTTTATTGATGCCTAATTTCGTGCATTTGTTGTGCTTAATTGTTGGAGCTATTTACATCTGTTAAGTCTGCCAACATTTAGCTTTGATAATCTGTCGTTGAACTGAAAATTTGAGTTCAAGATCGTTTATTATACTCAAATACCATGCCACAGGCTTAGTTTGTTTGTTTGTCCATTGATAAGTTACGACCCTTTTCCTATATGGTGTATTTTGGTTTATTAGCATGTGCAAAATCAGTAGTTTAACGATTTTCATCCACTTGAATTCATGAAATGGATTACTAGTGGATTAAATTTTCCTTGGACTCTCACAGATTAAAGCCACTAGAAGCCACAGTGGTACATCTTGTTATATTTACAGTATATTCATTTGAGCTAAAGTGGCAATTCTCCTTTGTTCACATTTCCTGGTTCATGTTTTGTTTGTTGAATTTGTAATTTTGAAGAAGTATTTGATTTAGTGGTTCAATGTTTGTATGAATTTCATTTTGGCAGTAGGATCTTCTTTCATTTTAAATAGATGCATAAGTAGATGAACGTGTGAATTAGTAATGGATGTGAGATTTTAAGTTAAAAGATAAGCTTGGGTCTTTGGAATTTTGAGTGGGATTGGAAATTGAAAATCAATTTAAAATAAAATGAGCTCTCATGTCGGGCCGTAAGTTTGTTGGGGTAATTTGAAATGAAAGTTGAAATTGAACCTTTATTGCATTATACTGTTAGGAATACGCTTAGGCCGTTAATACTCATAACTTTGTAAGCGCGTTTAATAATAAATTATCGTGACAATTGGTACGGTTCTCGTGGCATAGTCATAGATATGTAATTCCAAAATAGAGTGCACGCTGGCGTGACTCGACCCCTAATTTCAAATAATTAAAATAAACATGTTATAGAATCATGGGTACATTTCCCGTGACGTGATTTGCGATGTGTACAAAATAACAAGTGCACGACTCTGCGACTTATTTAAATAAACTCCTTAATTGCTTAAAATATTTAAAAGCGGCTAAAAAGTAAAAAGGTTAAAATGCAAAATAAGCTTAAAACATATATTAAAACAAGTAATTTAGCCAATTATTAATGGTTGAGCGACCGTGCTAAAATCACAGAACCCGAGTATGCTTAACACCTTCTCCCGGGTTAACAAATTCCTTACCCGGATTTCTGTGCTTCGAAGACTGTAATATAGAGTCAAACTTACTCGATTCGGGATTTTAAACCGGTGAGTTGGGACACCATAACTTATTCCAAGTGGCGACTCTGAATTTGAATAAATAATCCCGTTTCGATTAATGTCACTTTAATTGGAAAAACTCCCTAATCCACCCTGTCGGGAAAAAGGAGGTGTGACAGCTCTAGTGACTCTGCTGGGGACAAGAACCCATAATCTCTGGTTCAGGGTTCAAGAATTCCAGCTTAGAATAATTGTTATATGTTGGCTTTATTTATTACCTGATTTTATATGTTGCTTTTTACCGCTTTGATATTATCTGAACTGTATATAAACTTCTACGAAACCCCTCTCTTCTCTCTTTTGAGGAGTGCACGTTGGTGTGACTTCTTTCTTTTAATGTCATATCCCAATTTAGAACGAGGTTCGGACAAGTTGCAAAGCCGGATGATCTTTTGGTTACAGATACGATGCCCCCCCCCCCGGCTCTAGAACAATACACCCAGGTTTTAAACTTAGAATAACTCAGCCTCATGCCAAATCCCTAGTAGGAACGCTTGTTTGCATCATGTGCATTTGACTTAGGGGACTCAACACAGGGGTTAGGTCCGTCTAGGACAGGCGCACCAGGAAATAAAAGACCAATCTGATGCATTTTATGTGCTATCTATGCATTTAATTTTTTTCTGATTGCATGTTGACCGATTTTTATATTAAGTGAGGAAAATCAAAAAGAAAAACCAAGTTTGAGGTACGAGAGAGGATTTCACCCGTGGTGACCAAAATATCCCGAAGCTCTACCAAATTTTTGAAAAAAAGAAGAAGGAAAATTGTCTTGAAATGGTTTTTGTTTTTCCTTTTCATGTCAAAACTGGCCGAACTACATAGGTTTGATTCTTACCAAACGTGGGATACGTAGGCAACCCTCATCGGGTCCAGTCCCGCTTTTTGAAATTTTTTTAAAAATTAATATATGAAGTGTCGTCATTCTTGTCATAAATAAGTGGGTGATGCTGTTTTCTCTAAATAGCCTAATGTCCCAGCGAGACGTCGGAAGGCTGCTTTGCAAAAATAGCCACCGATGTTTTTCTTTGTTAATTTTGGCCATTAGCGAACACAACCCTAAGAACTTCCATTCCGAAGTAATGAAAGGCCGTATTAGCGAAAGTAGCCCTGATTTATTCAACTAAGATCCACTTTGTCTATAAACCAATCGCCTTAATCTAAATGTGCAGAATCAGCACGAGTCAAATTTTATCAATAGGGGTCATGTCCAAGATTCCACTGGAGCTACACATGTGGTGGGAAGATTTGGGTAAAGAAGGACGAGATGTGGTCAACCTTTATTTGAAAGGGCTTAGCGGATTGCTAAAGGTTAGGCCTAGAGGAAACATAATAAGGGCCTTGGTAACATTTTGGGACCCAGCTCACAACATCCTCCATCTTTGAGATTTTGAACTAACACCCACTTTGGAAGAGATAGCAGGTTATGTGGGAAGTAGTGAAGGTCTAAGGCATAATTACTTGGTCGCTCCAAGGGCCGTTACCCCTCACAAGTTTCTAGATTTGCTAAAAATAAGCAGGGGAGTCCAGTATGTAGACTTGGCAGGTGGGTTTTCCACTCTACGCTTCATATACCAGAGGTATGGGAATGAAGGAGGATTTGACAACCCGGGAAATGGGAATTGTAGCAAAGGGAAACGATCGAAATGGGATGAGCATAGGCGCTTCTCTTTCATGGTAGCTTTCTTAGGTCTCATGGTGTTTCCCTTGAAGGATGGGAATATTGATCTGCGGGTAGCTGGAGTCGTCAGTGTTTTGATTACCAATGCCAAGAGCACTCTTGCCCCTATGATAGTGTTTAAGATATACCAAGCTCTCACGGCTTGTGAAGTTGGGGTAGATTTTTTCGAGCGGTGCAATTTGCTACTAAAAATAGGGATGATTGAGCATCTGTGTCACCGCCCTCGATATATGAATAATAGATCCACGGGAAAGAGCTGCATTGAAGAGTTCGACACAAGGGTCTTAGATTTTGAATTGCCAGAAGGGTTTGGAAATTGGGTATCCTGCATTCGCTCCATAGCATCGGGACAAATAGAATGGACACTGGGTTGGCTTCCTGTCAAAGAAGTTCTGTATATGCCGGCCACTGGTCCTTACTTCCTTCTAATGGGTCTTCGGGACATTCAGCCTTACGCTCCATACCGAGTGATGAGACAGTTGGGAAGATGCCAGGTGACACATCCAGATGAAGATCTTAGTGTTTATGCAGTCGAAGTCAGCTCCGACGTCTAATTTCATGAAGAAATAGTTCGTCTTTGGAACGAGTGCCAATATTTGACAGCAAACACTCGGCGTGACTTGTCTAAAGGCGAGGTCTCGCCAGCCTATCTTGCTTGGTATATAAAGAAGAACACTGCAAGGGCCGAACCTAAAAGACCAACCAAAAGGCCCCATATCCAGGAATTTGTTGAAGCGTCACAGGAGTAGTGGGCTTGGTCGACCAAGGGGATTGAGTACAGGGCCACAATAAGAAGGCTGGAAAAGCAAGTCAGGGATCTTCCATTTGTATGAATTTCATTTTAGCAGTAGGATCTTCTTTCATTTTAAATAGATGCATAAGTAGATGAACATGTTAATTAGTAATGGGTGTGAGATTTTGAGCTAAAGTATAAGCTTCGTTCTTTGGAATTTTGAGTGGGATTGGAAATTGAAAATCAATATAAAATAAAATGAGCTCTCATGTCGGGCCGTAGGTTATTTGGGGTAATTTGAAATGAAAATTGAAATTGAACCTTTATTGCATTATACTGGTAGGAATACGCTTAGGCCGTTAATACTCACAACATCATAACTTGCTTTAGGCGCATTCAATAATAAATTATCGGGACTATGGGTACCGTTCCCGTGGCATAGTCATAGATACGCAACTCCAAAACAGAGTGCACACTGGCGTGACTCGACCCCTAATTTCAAATAATTAAAATAAACATGTTGTAGAATCATGGGTACGGTTCCCGTGACGTGATTTGTGATGTGTAAAAAATAACAAGTGTGCGACACCACGACTTGTTTCAATAAACTCCTTAATTGTTTAACATATTTAAAAGCGACTAAAAAGTAAAAAGGTTAAAATACACAATAGGTTTAAAACATGTATTAAAACAGATAATATAGCCAATTATTAATGGTTGAGCGACCTTACTAAAACCACGGAACCCGAGAATGCCTAACACTTTCTCCCGGGTTAACAGGATTCCTTACCCGGATTTCTGTGCTTCACAGACTGTAGTACTATACTACAGAGTCAAACTTTCTCGATTCGGGATTTTAAACTGGTGATTTGGGGCACCATAAATTATTTCAAGTGACGACTTTGAATTTGAATTAATAATCTCGTTTCAATTAATGAAACTTTAATTGGAAAAACTCCCTAACCACCCTGTCGGGAAAAAGGAGGTGTGACAGTGTGTAGATATAGAAACTCTGATGAACACTCCCTGTAACATTGAACAAACCTTTACAGTATGAATTGAAAAATTATACACCGTTATCACTTCTGAACACCTTTACTGCATTGTCAAATTGAGTCTTTACGAGTGTTAAGAATTCTTTCAATACAACTGGATTATCATTCTTCAACTTTAATAGAAAAATCCAAACCAATCTACTACAATTATCAACTAGGGTGAGAAAAAACCTAATACCATCATCAGTTGAAACGCTATATGGTTCCCATACATCACCATGAATCAAATCAAAAATTTTACTAGCTCTACTAGTGCTCTGAGGAAAGGAAATCTAGTTTATTTAGCCAGTGGACAAACTGAACATGTGTTTCATTATTTCTTTTATTGTATCTACATAGCATTTGTTGTAAAATTTGGTGAGGTACATGTCCTAATGTTTTGTGCCACAAGTCCTCATGTGAAGCCATGCTTAGTACTACTGAAGGTTGAATTTTAGTGTTGATATTGTGATCCCAGTAATACAAGCTGCCTTGTAGTCTACGAGTACCCTTTACCTTCCTAGTGTGAAGTTCTTGCAACAGATAAAATTCTGGATAGAATGTCATTGTGAGAACCTAAGTTTATACTACGCTCAAGTTTTCTATAAATTTTTAGTGATTAATGTTTTCTTAGCTTAATTTTGATATTCTAGCTACATGCTTTTTAATAGGCTTTATTAGAGAATACGCAATATTTTGAACATAGTCTACTAGCACATAAAAATCATAAGACTTTATTTTAAACATGGTTAAAAATCTAATCTTGTCCTATTTGCACTCACTGTACTATTCACTTTTTACATCACATTCCTCTTTCACTTTTTCCTTATCCCATCACCATTTTCCTACACTCTTCCTTTGTTCTTTTTTATTATTATTTATACACACACAAGGTAGAAAACAGAACAGATTGGAGAGAACACAAAAAATGACCTCTGTTTTCTTCCTTCAAAATAGCTTTTACTTTCACCACCTTTCTTCTCCAAAAACCTCTACCTCACAACAACAATTGAAACACCTCTAAAACTAGCCATGAATCCCCTCTAAACTGCCCCAAAATGCAGCCTAAACATTCATTTCTTCCACAATAACTCCATATATCGCATAACCTTTCAATAATATCAAATTAGTTTAGGAAAATAATTCAAGTGCGTCATTTGCTTTAGGTGCGCTTTAAATAATTAAATATCATGTCTATGGGTACGATTATCATGGCATATCTATTATACGTAACCTCAAGCTCAAGTGCGCATTCATGTGCTTTGACCCTCAACTTTGAATAAGTAACAAAAATATGCTGTAAATTGCGAGTGCATTTCATGTGATGCGGTTTTCTATGTGTACAAAACAGCAAGCATAAAACATCATAACTTGTTTTAAATAACATTCATAGTTGTTGAAAATATAAAATCAAAAGTGGAAAAAGGTAAAAAAAAAAAAATGCACAAGAGATGTAAAAATATGAAATAATCAGATAACTAAGCCGAGTTAAATTATGTATTCTATGATTAATTTGGGTCTAATATTAAACTTGTCTGCTTTTTATTACTTTGTAATGACCCGGCTATTTATTTTGAGCTCTAGCGCGTCGTTCGGCGATTTGAGGCCTTGAGTAGCTTCACTTCATGTTATATAAATTTACGCATAGTTAGAATCAAATTTCTGAAAGTTCGGAGTTGATTCGGATAGAAAATTCTCAATTCCGAGGCTTTAAGTTGGAAGAGTTGACCATGGTTTAACTTTTGAGTAAAAAAACCTCAAAATCGAGATTTGAAGGTTCCAACAGGTTTGTATGATGATTTCGGACTTGGGCGTATGTTCAGGTTGAGTATCAGGTGGTCCAGAAGCATGTCGGGGTTTATTGTAGAAAGTTGGCAATTTGAAGGTTTTAAAATTTTCTAAAATTGATTTGAAGTGACTTCGATTTAATTGATGTTTCTTTGGGATTCTGAGTCTTGGAATAAGTTTGTATCGTGATTTGTGACTTGCACATAAAGTTGCTTCATTAAAGAATGTTTAACTGTAATTCGGATGCGTATGGCGAAGTATGAAAGTTCAAAGAGATGATTTGATCATTGATTCGTAGTTCGGATGTTGTTTGGTGTGATTTGAGACCTCGGCCAAGTTTGCATCATGTTTTGGGAATGGTTGGTATGATTGGACGGGGTCGCGGGGACCTCAAGTGTGTTTCAAATGGGTTACGGTTCATTTCACTATGTTTGAGCTGTTGTTGTTGAAATATGGTGCATCCTTCTTCGCGATTGCGAAGAGCAAAGTGTTGTTCCAGGTTTTTTGAATCGCGATCACGGAAGGAAATTCGTGATCGCATAAAAGGGTTTTCTGCTATCAGTGATCTAACTTTGGGAACTTATATCTTCCATTCTATAAAATATTTGGGGATGATCCAATATTAAAAATCAAACCATTTGCCATTTGGAGTTTTGTAGCCCTTTGAATCTAGTTTCCAGAAAATCAAACCGTTTGTCATTTGGATATTTGTACAAAAAGTGATGCCCATTATACCGAAGGGTGTCTGTGATGAGGAAACATAATTTGTACATCGCGATCACGAGGTATTGGCCACGATTGCATTGAAGGAAAATGATGTTGTAACTTTTGTTGTCGCGGTCGCATGGATAATGACCATGATAGAGAAGAAGTGGGCATGTCATGTGAATTAAATATCTAATTTCTAAATTTCGAGCTCATTTCATCACTTTTAAAGTTCTTGGAGCTCCTGTGGGGAAATTTGGGGTGATTCTTGAAGATCCTTTTCGTTATATATCATAAGGTAAGTTATTACGACTTGTTTTGAGTTAAAAAAATGGGTTATATATGGTTTTTAACATGGAAATTTGATAGAAATTATGGATTTTTGGAAGAAACCTAAAAATGGTATTTTTAGATTTTGACCACGAAATTTGACATGGAATTAGGAATAAAGTATATATTTGAGTTCGTGGTATTATGGATAATCATTATCTTCAAAAAAAATTAAATCCAGGCACGTGGGCCTAAGAGTTGACATTGTTAAAATTTCGAGCGGAGTTGGGAATCATTGTAGATTGTTAAATTGTAAGCATTAGAGTATATTTTGATTGATTTGCATATTGTTTGATTAGTTTGGGATCGTTTGGCTTTGAGTCGAGGAGTTAGAGAGGCAATGGAGCTAGTTATGGAATTTCGGAGCAACGTAAGTCTCCTGTCTAACCTTGTTAGGGGGAAATTACCCTGTAGGTGTTATTCTTGCTATATGCTACATGTTGCGTGAGCTGCGCACATATGAGGTGACGAGTATCCATGCGCGTGCTAGAATTCCTGATTATGTCCGGGTAGACTAGGATTTATGTCATGCTTTATTGTACTAGTTGTGTTTTTTTTCCTGCTTAGTTACTTGATTTCGCGTTACAAATTGAGACTAGGCTTGCGTAAAGTCATGGATTCGCTATTGTAAGAGATATGACGAGCTACTTTATTGCGGAACAATTGTTCTTCCATATTTCTCTCGCTTTGTATGTTTTCATCGAAAAACTTCTTTAAATTAGTAACTCACATGTATATTTGTGAGTGGGGTCAAGGACCCGTTAAAGTTTCTTATTCTCATGGGATAGGGTCGTTCACCTCGGCAGGATTATGTACGACACTCTTATGGAATGGGGTCGTTCGCCTCGGCAACTTCATGAAAATACTCTTATGGGATCGGACTGTTCGCCTCGGCAAAATCCTGCGTATTATTTGGCAGGAAGCCAGCGTATCCGTGAGTTTTTGTGATTTGAGTTGTGACGACCTATTTGGTGGGGACAAGTTTATATATATACTCCGATTGAGGAAGTATCAGATAACTAAGAGCTAGCTTTTACCGTTCAGATGAGGATCATAGCACGTACCTATATTTTCTTACACTGTTTATTTACTATTCCTCGTACTTGTTTACTTTCTACTATACTTGATTTATTGGACCACTAGTAAGTGTTGATGTCTATCCCTCGTTATTACTTCTCCGGGGTTAGGCTAGAAACTTACTAGGTACAGGTTGATTTACATGCTCATGCCAAACTTCTACACTTATTATGCAGGTATATATTTCTGGTGGTCTTTCGGGCGCAAAGGTGCGGCTATTGTGGGGGTTTTACAGTGAGATGCATCCCATGTTATGATCCATAATATACAGATTCCCTGTTAGAATTATTTACATTTTCTTGTCTAACTTATATCTAGAAAAATATTGTATTGTTACGGTACCTTCTAGCAGATGCTCATGCACTTGTGACATCGGGTTTTGGGGGTGTTCTATAATTTTATGGATTGTTTTACATTGATAAAATCTTATGTTTTATTTTTATTTAAACTTTACGTAACAATAATTTATTTTTGTGCACTGACCTCTCTATCTATATATGATTCGCGATTTTAAAAATAATAAAATGAATAGTGAATCGTTGGCTTGCCTAACAACGACGTTGGGTGCCTTGACGAACTATAGTGGATTTGGGGTCATGACAACGTGGTATCAAAGCGTTAGGTTAATTTAAGTTTCAGTTATTCATGAGCAAGTCTAGTAGAGTCTTGTTGATCGGTACGGAGACGTCTGTACTTATCTTTGAGAGGCTACAGGGTCGCTAAGAACTTCTCTTCTTGATTCCTTGTCGTGCACTATGATTCTATTTAAGCTTATGCCTTCATTCTCTTCCTACTCATTCTTATATGGTGTGGAGTGTTTGTTATCAATTGGGAACCGATGAGTTTAGAAGATGCTACGGATGTGGCATATGATGCAATTCCCTACGAATACAGGTAGACCATTATCGTCGCATTGTGCAGGAGTATTTTTTCATTTGAGCCCAGCGTCGGTATTTCCTACAGCTGAGATTTCATATTTCCGAATTTGCTGGATCTCTTGTTAATATCGTATTGTCACCGTCCTTGATTGAATGCGTTGAGGCTCATCGGCATGTTGGTCTTAATTTGTTTGCCTCTAGCGCAGTGTCGTGAGATGGAATCTTAGGGGGAGGTATCCCAAATGGTTTTGTGTTGCAACTTCAGGTCTAAATCGGCAATTCTAGTGTTTATTTCTCGAATGATATGATCTCTAAGGTGGTTTATATGCCTCAGATATTTTGAATATGGCGAGAAGGACTCGATAACATAATGTTGGACCTTCGGGTGATGTAAATGAATGAAGATTTTCTTACGGATGGCGGATTGGTGCGGACCCAGGGAGGTTAGTTTATTTCATGATGTTACTATAGAGATAAAGTTAGAGGAGGTCGAGATAAGGGTACACGGGTGGGCTATCTCCTGTGAGCAGGTTAGCTCTTGTGTAATTTTTGATGAGGTTCCTACGAAGAGTTCTACTTTCTTCCAAACATGGGATGAATGTACTGTGAGGTGAGCTTGGATCGCTTGAGAAGATGGTATGATGGTTAGGAGGTCGAGTGTACGATTGTGGTGGATGATTTGGGATGTGTTAAGATTAGTCCAACAAGAACATATGAGGAATTTGGCTGAGCAACGATGTAGGATGATGGTAACTGCGACAAAGTGGTCGTTATGGGGTTAGATCTATGTGATTGTAGTGTAAAGCAAAGTGGGGGAACCCACCATCTATAAGTGATTCATGTGGCTGTGTACCTGTATTGTTTCGGGTTATCGGTGCAATGGTGGATTAGTTATGACCAAGAGGATGAGAAATTTTGGATAAGAAATATTGGCGTATCACCTTATTGATTCGTGTGCAGGTGCTGAGGATGGATCAGAAGTTATGCTTTTGTGGATGTGATGGGCAAGGAAAACGATTCATCCGGTTGTTTCATGGGAGTGCACATGTTCTAATGGAGCACTAGTTATTTGGCTAAATAATCGAGACTGGATTAGAATGGTCGACTCTCAATAATAGTTCTGGTGGATTCAATACTTAAGGAGTGGTGCTTCGGGATTTTTTCGGGTTTGTTATGTGGATGAAATGTCACGACCCAATTTCCCACACGTCCGTGATGGCATCCAACAACAGGGTTAGGCAACCCAACATGAATTCTACTAAGTGTTACCCTTCCATGTGATTAATTAATCCAACTTTTACCAGTTTTAAGCATTTATTTACATGATATTAGCCTGTGACATGAAAATAAGACATCTGATACGTGAGCCAAAAGATAAGCATGTGTATGAAAATGCAGCCCAAAAACCCAAAATGTACGTACGTGTGTGCCAGGAACTAGTGTCACGAGTATCACAGGCAACTATCAGAATACACCAGAATACATAAATATATACAATCCCATAGTCCGAATGAAGTAGATGAGGAAAATAACAAAAGGAAACTCCATGGTGCTGCTAGATATCACCAGGAAGAGCAGCTCACCGCGAAGTCGACTCAGCCCAGTCAGTATCTAGCGCCGGCCTGCTAATCAGATGTGCCAGCCTCCTGACCTGTACAGTCAAGTACAGAAAGAAAAGAAGAAGTGCAACATGAGTACATAATAGATGTGTACCCAGTGAGTATCCCGCCCAAACCCGAAGGAGTAGTGACGAGAGGTCGACTAGATACTCACTAAGGTGCAGCAATATAATATATATGACGAAATATTGCTAAAACAATAGACATGGAAAAACAGTGAGCAGCAAGTAACGGAAAGGGACAACAAGGTACCAAAAACTTTCTCTTAACCAATGCTTGACACTCCCATTTTTATATTAAGTGACTCAAACTCAACTGGACATACACATACCAGGAAGAGACAATCGGCCGGAGTCATAAAGGTGGTCATAAGGACTGGGGTCATAAAGCTATCCCACGATCGCAAATCATACCTGCGACTCGTATGCTGACTCGATAATAATAAGCTATCTCACGATCGCGCATCATCCCTGCGACTCGTGTGCTGACTCGATATCAAGTGTATATATATATATATNAATAAGGCACATAGTGGCATGCTCGTGAGCCCTAAAGCTACCCGACATAGCAATATAGTCTCCACGTACGGACTCTCGTCACTTGATACGTACGCGGCCCCCACAACATGTATACATAGCAAACAAGGAAACTATGGGGACAGTTCCCCCTCACAAGGTTGGAAAGGAGACTCACCTCGCGACGAAACCACCCCTCGGATCAAGGATGCGCCCGAATCTAATAACATCAATGCTTGCTCAAAGTAGCGAATTCATTCTAGTCTACCCAAATTTCAACAATCTTGAGGAATTCTAAAAATCCAACCCCAGGCCCACATGCTCGGATTCCGAAAATTCTCGAAGGGATCACTCACCCGAAGCCTAAGGATAAAAATTATATGATTTATAAGGGAATTCATAGCCTTAAATGGATAATTCTCCAATTTTTCTAAAATCCCAATTACTACCCAAAACTATGATTTTTTCTAGGAAGTAGTAGAGGATTTTCTTGACAATTCATGAATTTAATTAGTAAAAGGGAGTGGAATTACTTACCTCTTATAGGATTTGGTCGAAGATCAGTTTTCTCAAGCTCTTGGGCTCAACAATGGAGGTTGGGGTGGAATTATGTAAAGAAACCCGTGTTTTTGGAAATTAAATAGGTCTATCTTACAGGGATTTTTGCACCTGCGACTTTGGGACCTCAGGTGTGGTCCCGCACCTGCGAAGAAAATGGCCGCACCTATGGAGGTTAGGCCTGGAAGCTGGGGTCGCACCTACGAGGGAAAATCCGCACCAGTGGAGACGCACCTGCGAAGGAATCTCGTACCAGCGGACTCGCACCAGCGGGAAAAAGTCCGCACCTGCGAAAGAGGAGGGGTCCCATGGGTTTTCCGCACATGCGTGGATGGGGACCACATGGTCGGTCTCGCACCTGCGACTGGGCGACCGCAGGTGCGGTCACACCTGAAGCAGCTGCACCAGCATTGGAGTTTGCTAGTTTTTGGCCTCGTGTAGGGTCTGGCAGGCCCCTGGGCCCACCCGAGCCCCTGAAAAAATATACCAACAAGTACCACATCATATGACGGACTCGCTCGAGCTTACGGAACACTCAAAACATCGCAAAAACTCAAAATCACCCTCCAAACCCCTTGAATTCAAACTTAAGAACTTTAAGAATTCTAGATTTCATTCCATTGCGCCGAACGGGTCTATACTACTCGGAATGACCTCAACTTTTGCAGGCAGGTCATAACTAACATAACGAAACTATTCCCGGTCTCGGAATTCCGTTCGGACCTCGAAAACACAAAAACACATCCCAAAAAAAAATAAGGACTTAAGGAACTTCTTATTTCAACATTGGGCGTCGAAATGTCCCCGGGTCATCAGAAATCCAATATGAATGTACGCCTAAGTCTGAAATTATCACACGAAGCTAGTGGAACCGACGAAACTCGATTTCGGGGTCGTTTACCCAAAATGTTGACCGAAGTCAAACTTGGCCTTAAAGGCCAACCTTAAGGAACCAATTGTTCCTATTGCACTCAAAACACCTCCGAATCCCGGACCACCAGTCCCCGCAAGTCATAAATAAAAAAATTCCGCTATGGGAAGTTTCATTTAGGGGAACAGAGTCCGATAACACAAAACGACCGGTCGGGTCGTTACATTCTCCATCTCTCAAACAAACGTTCATCCTCGAACGGGTCTAGAATCATACCTGAAGTGCTGAATAAGTGTGGATATCTGCTCCGCATGTCCTCCTCGGACTCCCAGGTCGCCTCCTCAACTGGTTGGCCCCTCCACTGGATGCTTACGGCAGAAACTCTCTTGGACCTCAACTGGCGGTCCTGTCTATCAACAATAGCAACTGGATCCTCCTCGTAGCCCAACCTCTCATCCAACTAAATAGTGCTGAAATCGACCACTTGAGAGAAGTCGGCGTGGTACCTCCGGATCATGGATACATGAAAAACTGGGTGAACTCCTGATAAGCTGAGAGGCTAGGCCAGCTCGTAAGCAACCTCCCCAACTCGCCTCAACACCTCGAATGGACCTATAAACCTTGGGCTCAGCTTACCCTTCTTCCCAAACCTCATAATACCCTTCATAGGCGAAACTTTCAACAGGACCCTATGTCCTACCATAAATGATACATCACGCGCCCTCTGATCCGTGTAACTCTTCTGTCTGGATTGTGCTGTATGGAGTCTCTCCTGAATCAACTTCACTTTCTCCAAGGCATCCCTCACCAGGTCGGTGCCGTATAACTTAGCCTCGCCAGGCTCAAACCACCCGATAGGGGAACGACATCGCCGACCATACAAAGCCTCAAATGGTGCCATCTCAATGCTGGACTGATAACTATTATTGTAAGCTAACTCGGCCAAAGGCAAGAAATGGTCCCACTGACCCCCGAATCAATCACACATGCCCTGAGCATGTCCTCCAATATCTGAACTGTACACTCTGAATTACCATCAGTCTGGGGATGAAATGCTATGCTGAGGTCTATTTGGGTGCCCATCTCACTATGCAATGCTCTCCAGAAGTGAGAGGTGAACTGAGGGCCTCGATCTGATATGATAGACACTGGCACACCATGCAACCGGACTATCTCCGGAATATAGATCTGGGCCAACCTCTCAGATGAATATGTAGTAGCCACTGGAATGAAATGCGCTGATTTGGTCAATCTATCCACAATGACCCAAACCGCGTCAATCTTCCGCGAAGTCCGAGGCAATCCAACCACGAAGTCCATAGGAATGTGCTCCCATTTCCACTCAGGAATGGGCATCTGCTGAAGTAGGCCTCCTGGCCTCTAGTGCTCATACTTAACCTGCTAGCAATTGAGGCACCTAGTCACATACTCCACAATGTCCTTCTTTGTTCGCCTCCACCAGAAATGCTACTTCAAATCAAGATACATCTTCGTAGCACCAGGGTGAATAGAATTACGAAAACCTTGCGCCTCCTCTAGAATCCTCTCCCTCAGGCCATCAACATTAGGAACACATAAGCGGCCCTGAAGTCTCAGAACACCATCCTCGCCAATAATAACCTCCTTGGCCCTACCCTGAACCACTGTCTCCCAAAGCTCTACCAAGCACGGATCATAGAACTGTTGGGCCTTAATCTCTCCCAATAACGAAGACTGAGCAACCACATGTGTCAAAACTCGACGAGGCTCTGAAAGATCTAATCTCACCAAGCGATTAGCCAAGGACTGAATGTCCAAGGCTAGAGGTCTCTCCTCCGCTGCAATATAAGCCAAGCTACCCATACTCTCAGCCTTCCGGCTCAAAGCATCTGCCACCACATTAGCCTTGCCCGGGTGATAAAGAATGGTAATATCATAATCCTTCAACAATTCAAGCCATCTGCGCGGCCTCAAATTAAGATCCTTATGTTTAAATAAGTGCTGCAAGCTGCGGTGGTCGGTATAGACCTCACAGCACACCCCATACAAGTAGTGCCTAAAAATCATAAGAGCATGAACAATCGCCGCCAACTCCAAATCGTGCACAGGGTGATTTTTCTCATGAACCTTCAGCTGGCGTGAAGAATAAGCAATAACTCTATAACTCTCCCCTCCTACATCAACATGCACCCAAAGCCAACGCGTGAAGCATCACAATACACCGTGTACCTCCCAGAACTGGATGACAATACTAGAACTGGCGTTGAGGTCAATGCTGTCTTGAGCATCTGAAAGCTCGCCTCACACTCGTCAGAACATCGAAACGGGGCATTCTTCTGAGTCAATCTAGTCAATGGAGCTACAATAGAAGAGAAACCCTCCACAAATCGGCGACAATAACCTGCTAGGCCCAAAAAGCTTCTGATCTCAGTGGCTGAAGTAGGACGCGACCAACTCTGAACTACCTCGATCTTCTGAGGATCAACCTTGATATCCTCTCCGGATACCACATGCCCCAAAAATGCCACGGAATCCAACCAAAACTCACACTGGAGAACTTAGCATATAGCTTCTGATCTTGCAAGGTCTGGAGCACAACTCTCAAATGCTGCTCGTGCTCCCCCAGGCTACGTGAGTAAATCAAAATGTCATCAATGAAGACAATGATGAAGGAATCAATATTCGGTCTGAACACCCTATTCATCAAGTCCATAAAGGCTGCTGGGGCGTTAGTCAAGCCAAAGGACATCACCATGAAGTCATAATGGCCATACCTCGTACGAAAAGCAGTCTTCGAAACATCTGAAGCCTGAATCTCCAACTGATGATATCCTGATCTCAAGTCAATTTATAAAAGACACGAGCACCCTGCAACTGGTCAAACAAATCATCGATGTGCAGCAAGGGATACTTTTTCATAATGGTAACCTTGTTCAACTGGCGGTAATCAATACACATCCGCATAGACCCATCCTTTGTCTTCACAAATAGAACTGGAGCACCCCACGGGGACACACTCGGTATGATGAACCCCTTAGCTAACAACTCCTCAAGCTGCTCCTTCAACTCCTTCAACTCTTTCGGATCCATATGATACGGAGGAATAGATATAGGCTGACTATCTAGGGATAAATCAATGCAGAAATCAATATCACGGTCCGGAGGTATGCCCGGAAGATCCGAAGGAAATACATCAGCATACTCTTGAACAACTGGCACAGAGTCAATATTCGGAGACTCGGCGGTGGCGTCCCGCACATAAGCCAAATAGGCTAGACAACCCTTCTCGACCATATGTCGAGCCTTCAAGAATGAAATAACCCGGCTGGATGCGCTAACCGAAGAACCCCTCCACTCCAGCCTAGGAGACTCAGGCATGGATAAAGAAATTGTCTTGGCATGGAAATCGAGCACGAAATGATAAGGAGATAGCCAATTCATGCCCAGAATAACCTCAAAATCAACCATGCCGAGCAATAATAGGTCGGCTCTGGTCTCAAACTCACAGAAGGTGATCACATAAGATAGATACACCCGGTCTACCACCATAGAGTCGCCCACATGAGTGGACACATATATAGGAGATCCTAGAGACTCTCGAGAGACATCTAGAAAAAAAGCAAATAAGGATGAAACATATGAATAAGTGGATCCTGGATCAAACAATACTAAAGCCTCTCTACCACACACTGAGATAATACCTGTGATCACGGCGTCTGAAGCCACTGCATCTGATCTGGCCGGAAAGGCATAAAACTTGGCTGGAGCACCTGAAGACTGAGTCCCCCAGAGCGAGCTGGAGCTGACTGACCCCCTCTGCACTGGCCTCCCCCTCTAGAATGGCCCCTTCCAACCTGACCCTCACCTCTAGGAGGTCAAATTACTGGTGCTGAAACCGCGGGCTGGTCACTCTGCTGCACGGCCTTGCCCTGGTAGTTGGGACAATTCTTCCTGATATTGCCTAAGTTCCCACACTCGAAGCATCTCGTAGATGATAAATCCTGCTGACCTGAAGAAAAATCCTGAATGGCCGGAGGGCGATTAGAGCCCTTAGGCATAGCATTGAAATAAGGATCTAAAGATCTCTGATGACTGGAATGACCACTGGGAGAACCCTGAATAGCTGGAGGTCGATAGGAGCGCTCTGGCATGGCACTGAACTGGGGCCTAACTGGGACACCTCGGGGAGGTGGTGGAGGTGCCACATATGAAGGCCTGCTGGACCGATTTCTTCCAAACTGACCCCTGCCCCTAGCTGGAGCACCTCTGAAATCACGTGCAAATCCGGTCCACTTGTCATGCTGACCCTGCTCCCTGCTCCTCATCCGGTATCCCTTAATCCGTCAAGCTATCTCGACTACAAGCTGGAACATGAGATGCACGCGTCCTTACCATCTGTGAGAGAGTAGAAGCATGAATTTAGTATATCATAGACTGCACGATAGAGTAAGAACAAGTAGAGGTTTCCTAACACCATGTAGCCTCCTGAAGATAAGTACAGACATCTGCATACCGATCCACAAGACTCTACTGGGTTCGCTCGAGACTCGTGAGACATACGTGAACCTAGCGCTCTGATACCACGTTGTCACGACCCAATTTCCCATAGGATCGTAATGGCGTCCAAACACAGGGTTAGGCAAGCCAACATGAATTCTACTAAGTGTTACCCTTCCCATGTGATTAATTAATCCAACTTTTACCATTTTAAAGAATTTATTTAGATGATATTAGCCTGTGACATGAAAATAAGACATCTGATACGTGAGCCAAAAGATAAGCATATGTATGAAAATGCAGCCCAAAAACCCAAAATGCACGCACGTGTGTTCCAGGAACTAGTGTCACGAGTATCACGGGCAACTATCAGAACACACCATAATACATAAATATATACAATCCCATAGTCCGAATGAAGTAGACGGGGACAATAACAAAAGGAAACTCCAGGGTGCTGCTAGAGATCGCCAGGAAGAGCAGCTCACCGTGAAGTCGACTCAGCCCAGTCAGTATCTAGCGCCGGCCTGATAATCAAATGTGCCAGCCTCCTGACCTGTACAGTCAAGTACAGAAAGAAAAAAATAAATGCAGCTATCCCACGATCGCGCATCATCCCCTGCGACTCGTGTGCTGACTCGATAATAATTAGCTATCCCACGATCGCGCATCATCTCTGCGACTCGTGTGCTGACTCGATAATAATAATAATAATAAGTTATCCCACGGTGGCGCATCATCCCTGCGACTCTTGTGATGACTCGCTAATAATAATAATAAGCTATCCCACGGCCGCGCATCATCCCTGCGACTCATGTGCTGACTCGATATCAAGTGTGTGTGTGTGTGTGTGTGTATATATATATATATATATATATATATATATATATATATATATATATATATATATATATATATATATAAGTACATGTGTGTACCAACTCAACAGTGAACTTAACCAGATTATGACAATAACACAAATAGCTAACTGGGATCCAAATCAAAATGTTTCATGTTTCCATAACAATTCAACAACAATTTCAACTCTTATCACATAAAAGGTACAAATAAGGCACATAGTGGCATGCTCGTGAGTCCTAAAGCGACGCGACATAGCAATATAGTCGCCACGTATGGAATCTCGTCACTTGGTACGTACGCGCCCCCCACAACATGTATACATAGCAAACAAGGAACCTATGGGGACAGTTCCCCCTTACAAGGTTGGAAATGAGACTCACCTCGCGACGAAACCACCCCTCGGATCAAGGATGCGCCCGAATCTTCAAAATCTACCCTCCACGGCTCGCAACTAGCCAAATATAGTTCAATAACATCAGTACATGATCAAAGTAGGGAATTCATTCTAGTCTGCCCAAATTTCGACATTCTTGAGGAATTATAAAAATCCAACCCCGGGCCCACATGCTCGGATTCCGAAAATTCTCGAAGGGATCACTCACCCGAAGCCTAAGGATCAAAATTATATGATTTATACAAGAATTCATAGCCTTAAATGGATAATTCTCCAATTTTTCTAAAATCCCAATTACTACCCAAAACTTAGATTTTTTCTAGGAATTAGTAGAGGATTTTCTTGACAATTCATGAATTTAATTAGTAAAAGGGAGTGGAATTACTTACCTCTTGGAGGAATTGGTCGAAGATCAGTTTTCTCAAGCTCTTGGGCTCAACAATGGAGGTTAGGGATGGAATTATGTGAAGAAACCTGTGTTTTTGGACATTAAATAGGTCTGTCTTACAGGAATTTTCGCACCTGCGAAGAAAATGGCCGCACTTGCGGATGTTAGGCCTTGAAGATGGGGTCGCACCTGCGAGGGAAAATCCGCACTAGTGGAGACGCACCTGTGAAGGAATCTTGCACCAGCATGCACAAGTCCGCACCTGCGAAAGAGGAGGGTCCATGGGTTTTCCGCTCCTGCGTGGATAGGGACCACATGGGCAATCTCGCACCTGCGACTGGGCGACCACAGGTGCGGTCACACCAGAAACAGCTGCACCAGCATTGATTTTTGCTGGTTTTTGGCCCCATGTAAGGTCCGGGAGGCCCTTGGGCCCACCCGAGTCCCTGACAAAATATACCAACAAGTCCCAAATCATATGACGGACTAGCTCGAGCTTACAGAACACTCAAAAAGTCGATAAAACTTAAAATCATCCTCCAAACCCCTTGAATTCAAACTTAAGAACTTTAAGAATTCTAGATTTCATTCCATTGCGCCGAACGGGTCTATACTACTCAGAATGACCTCAAATTTTTCAGGCAGGTCATAATTAACATAACGAAACTATCGCGGTCTCGGAATTTCGTTTGGACCTCGAAAACACAAAAACACATCCCAAACCAAAATATGGATTTAAGGAACTTCTTATTTCAACATTGGGCGCCGAAATTCCCCCGGGTCATTAGAAACCTAGTACGAACATATGCCTAAGTCCGAAATCATCACACGAAGCTAGTGGAACCAACAAAACTCGATTCCGAGGTCGTTTATCCAAAATGTTGACTGAAGTCAAACTTGGCCTTAAAGGCCAACCTTAAGGAACCAATTGTTCATATTGCACTAAAAACACCTCCGAATCCCGGACCACCAGTCCTCGCAAGTCATAAATCAAAAAATGCCTCTATGGGATGTTTCATTTAGGGGAACTCGGTCCGATAACTTAAACGACCGGTCGGGTCGTTACATGAAAACTGGGTTTTTCAGTAGAGTGTGAAGGGTACTTGGAGTATGTATGTTAGCATCGGGTCTACGGTGAAATATTAGATAAGTGGGAGAAACAAATTCAGATTCGTCGAAGATCTAATCAGTACGATGTATCAGTTGGAGATACTATTGAGTGCATGATGAGGGTATAAAATGGCTTATGGATATTGAGACGACGTGGTCTCGTGATTAGGGGTAGCTCGGATGAGTATTTTTTGAAGTATGTTATGTATTGGAAGGGATCTATTATGATTTCAAAGGCAAGTAAAATAGTAAATCATAAGAAGTTATGTAAGTTAGTGATGGGTTGAATCAATATGATTGTTGAAATGATCAGCTCTTATGGTATGTTATGATATACGGGTGATTTGTGGATGTACGGTGGGCTTGACAACCACCGTAATTTGATTGATTTACAGGTATTTGATTATGATGTTCTGTTATGTGTAGATGGATCCCGAAAGAGTTATGGTGCTTTAGACCACAACTTATGGTTTTTATTTTCTACAGTTACGGAATTTAATTGTGTATTGCAATTGTTCCTTTGAAATGTGTTGAATGAAAGGGTTATAGATGATAAAGTGTTTGTTCTATTGGTGGTTCAGAAGTTATGATGAAATGCTTGCACTCTCGCATAGCGGCATGATAAGTGCAGTGAGCGGTATGGAAATTTGAAGTTGAGGATCAAGGTTGCGGTTCATTGTTGATAACAATGTCATGAGCACGGAGGGGCGAGGGGGATCTCAGATGTTTAGAGTATGCTGGCACTATTTTCGGGCAGCCTTAGGATGGTTTGCTTTGTGGTAGCAGTGTTGGGTATTGAAACACAGATGCTTGGCCAGTATTATAGAAATAGCATGATCGATGACCATTAATGTTCAGATTTTACTACCTGGTGCATAATGTCGTGGGAGTATATCCCACATGAAGATTGTATAAGTGGGACGTGTTAGTCATTCGATTGTTAGATATTTAAAACAGGTGTGAATATTTTGGTGTTGTCGCCAATAGGAGAGGTTATGACTGAGAGGCACTCGATTCCTTTGGTTGTGGACTGTGGGATTTGTTCCAGATTTGACGGCTGCTCTTATATGTCATGAATAGGGTCATTTTGGATCCTTAAAAGGTTATTGGTCCAATATGAGATGATCGGAATCGGCTTGAGGTCTGCTATTAAAAATAATGTAATTTGTATGCTCTACATTAGGCCAGGTGTGTTCATTCTGCATATCACTGCTTATAGAGTAGTCTCCGGGTGTTGGATGTTATTCATATCGTCATATATTCTCTATAATACTCTAATATTCCATATGGGTTGTGAGACAGCTTGATTATTCGCACGTGTATTGTGTTTCTGTGTGGATTTTTTTATTGCACCTTAGTCGAGCTCGAGTTTTATAGCGCATGGCGCTATCCGTCTGCCCAAGGTTGAATTTTTGCACTTGGCATGTTTGTGGTCGATATTCAGGGATTTTTCTTGGGTATAAGCATTATGTCTTGATGGGTATTTCCTTATTTATTGTTTTGTGTGGATCAGTGGAACGCTGCTACGGTATGTTGTTTTGATCGAGTTGCAAACTGCAATGGTGTGATGTGTGGATCGGGTTGCATGCTGCAACAGTGAGATATTGAGTATGGTTTCTTATACTTAATTGTGTGCCTTGTTTCTCATCTATGACGTAGGTTCATAGCACTCATTGGGCCGATTTTTTCGTTACGCGGGCTGGATGGTTCTTTGCCAGAGTTCATTCTTCCTTTGTGGGCCACGTTCGAGTTTGAAGCTTGTTGGCGCATTGACGATGTCATATGATATTTTTGACAGTGTTGGGGGTGGCTTATTACCCAAGCAGCTTGTATTGGATGAGACAAGGTTATTGGACCTGAAGACATTGAAATCAGATTTATATAAGGTATATTAGAGGGAAACTATCACTATTAATGAGGCAAGTGTTATTGTTGATCATAGGACTCCATGATTTATTGATTTGGTGGGTGGTCATAAACTTCTACGCGTTGTTTTCATTGTTGCAGTATCGTGAGGATTTGATCAGGCTTATGCGCATATTAGGTTTACTACGGGCATCAGGATAGTGAATTTAAAGCTTCTACAGTCGGGGGATGTTATTATGAGTGTACGAATTATGCGGTGCATTTTGTGGTTTTAGCATGAGTGCATGATCGTGTTTGGTATAATAGGTTGAGATTGATATGGTGTTCATATGTTAGAATATGGTCTTGTAGAGAATTCTAGATGTTGGAATTTGGTTGTAGGGCTTGTGGGCTAAGGTAGGAGGAAAGATCTTTAGTCTTGCTCGAGCTTATGTATTCACATGGGTTATGGTGGCACAAGTAGGTGCACGGGGTGTTAAATAGTGGTTTTGGGAAATTCTGGAGTGGTTCTTGGGACATTCGAGGACAAATGTATGTTCATGTGGAGGAGAATGTAACGACCCGACTGGTCGTGTTGAGCTCTAGCCCATTGTTTAGCGGTTCGAGGCCTTGAGTAGCTATGACTTGTCTGCCTAGTCGGAATCGAATTTCGGGAAGTTCAGAGTTGATTCGGATGGAAAATTCTCAACCCGGAAGCTTTAAGTTGGAAGAGATGATGAAGTTTTGACTTTTAAGTAGACGATATTGGAATCGTGATTTGAATGTTCCAATAGGTTCGTAAGATGGTTTGAGACTTGGGGTTATGTTCAGCTTGAGTATCGGGTGGTCCGGAAGCATTTCGGTGCTTATTGTGGAAAGTAGGCATTTTGAAGGTTTTAAAATTTCCTTAGATTGATTTGAAGTGAACTTAGATTTTATTGATGTTTGTATGGGATTTCGAGCCTTAGAATAAGTTTGTATCGTGATTTGTGACTTGTACGTAAATTTTAGCGTCATTCCGGAATGTTTAAGTGTAATTCAGACTGTTTCGAAGATATTTTAAAGTTTGAAACTTCAAAGAGGTGTTTTGATTTTCGATTCATTATTTGGATGTTGTGTGATGTATTTGAGACCTCGATCAAGTTTACATCATGTTTTGGGAATGGTGTTATTATTGGACGGGGTCCCGGGGGACTCAGGTGCGTTTCCGATGGGCTACGGGCGTTTCGCCATGTTTGAGCTGTTGTTTTTAAGATTCGGTGAATCCTTCTTCGTGATCGCGAAGAGAAAAGAGTTTTTTCAAGATTTGTGAATCGCGATTACGGAAGGAAATTCACAATCGAGTAGAGCTTATATCTTACACTTTAAGTAATTTGGGGATGATCCAAAAACGAACATTGTAGCCCTTTGAATATACTTTTTCGACGATCAATCCATTTGTCATTTGGAATTTCATACAAAAAGTTTTTCCCATTATATCGAAGGATGTCTGTGAAGAGGAAACAAAATTTGTGCAACGCGATCGTCGGCTTTTTGCCGCGGTCGTCATGAAGAAAAAAAATTGTTACTTTTGTTAATCATGATTGCATGGATAATGACCGCAATCGCAAAGAAGTAGGCCTCTCATGTGTATTAAACATCTAATTTCGGGAATTTGATCTCATTTTATCACTTATAAGTTCTTGGAACTCATGTTGGGTGATTTGGGGTGATTCTTGAAGATTGTTTTCACCATATATCATAAGGTAAGTTATTCCTACTTGTTTTGAGTTAAATATATTGGTTATATATGGATTTTAACATGCAAATTTGATAGAAATTATGGAATTTTCGAAAGAAAATCTAGAAATGGTATTTTTTAGATTTTGAGCACAAAATTGGACATGGAATTATGAATATATTATACATTTGAGTTCGTGGTATTATGGGTAATATTTATCTTCGAAATTTTCGGAATTCGAGCACGTGGGCTGAAGGGTTGACTTTGCTGATTTTCGAGCAGAGTTGGGAATCATTATAAATTATTAAATTGTAAGCATTGGAATATATTTTGATTGATTTGCACGTTATTTGACTGGTTTCGGATCGTTTGGCTTTGAGTCGAGAAATAAGAGAGGCATTTGAGCCGGTTATGGAACTTCGGAGCGAGGTAAGTCTCGTGTCTAACCTTGTGAGGGGGAAATTACCATGTAGGTGTTATTCTTGTTATATGCTACATGGTGTGCGAGTTGTGCACGTATGAGGTGACAAGTGTACGCGCGCATGCTAGAATTCTTGATTAGTTACTTAATTTTGCATTACGACCTGAGACTAGGCTTGCATAGTGATGGACTTAATATTGTAAGAGATTTGATGAGCTACTTAATTAGTCGCAGAATAATTGTGCTTACCTTACGAATTTCTCTCGCATTGTGCATTTTCTTCGAAAAGCTTCTTTAAATTTCATAACTCATAAGTATATTGGTGAGTGGGGTCAAGGACCCGTTAAAGCTTCTTATTCTAATGGGATCTAGCCATTTGCCTCGGCCGGATTATGTACCACATTCTTATGTGATCAGGTCGTTCGCCTCAGTAGGATATTGTAACACACTCTTATGGGATCAGATCGTTTGCCTCGGCAGTATCATATTCTTTTGGGATCAGGCCATTCGTCTCGACAGTATCATATTCTTATAGGATCGGGTTGCTCGCCTTGAGAGCATCATATTCTTATGGGATCGGACTGTTCACCTCACAGTGCCATGTATTACATTCTTATGGGATCAGGTCATTCGCCTCGGTATTTCTATAAACCACTCCTATGGGATTGGGTCGTTTGCCTCAACAACTTTATGAAATACTCTTATGGGATTGGACCATTCACCTCGGCAAAATCATGCGTAATATTTGACAAGAAACCAACGTATCCGTGACTTTTCCTAGTTTGAGTTGTGATGACCTATTTGGTGGGACAATTTTATATATATACTCTGGTTGAGGAGGTGTCTGATAATTGAGAGCTAGTGTTTACCGTTCAGAGGAAGATCGTACCACGTACCTATTTTTTCTTACACTATTTATTTACCATGCCTCATACTTGTTTAATTTCTACTATACTTGATTTATTGGACCACTAATAAGTGTCGATGTCGACCCTTCCTCAATACTTCTCTAGGGTTAGGCTAGCTAGTTATTGGGTATGCGTTGATTTACGTACTCATGCTACATTTCTGCAGTTATTATGCAGGTATATATTTCTGGTGGTCTTTTTGGCGCAAAGATGCGTCTATTGCAGGGACTTTACGGTGAGCTGCATCCCATGTTACGATCCACAACATCAAAGTCTCCATCAGAATTATTACATTTTCCTGTCTAACTTGTATTCCAGACAGATGTTGTACTGTTACGGTACCTTCTAGTAGATGCTCATGCGTTTGTGACTTCATGTCTTGGGGGTGTTCTAGAATATTATGAATTTTTTTACATTGATACACCTTTACTTAATATTTTTATTTAAACTATACGTAACTAAGATCTATTTTAATGCACTAACCTCTCTATCAAAATACAATTCTTGATTTTAAAAATACTAAAATGATTAATTAAGTGTTGTCTTGCCTAACGACGACATTGGGCGTCATCACAGCCTATAATGGGTTTTGGGTCGTGACAACTTTGATGTTGTTGAACTATACATATAAATTGTCTTCTCACGCACCCCCTCTGAGTCTTGTTGAAATTAAAATTATGCATTTGCTTGACATTGCAGGATTTCCCTGTGATAGCTAAGGTGCTTGTCACCTGGTGAAGGATTTTAACCACACATATTTTAGGCAGGGAGCACCACCAGCTAAGCCGGAAAGTATTGTTATCGGTACATTGACCCTCCTTAGCTTGAGTTGTCTGATCGGGTAAGCTAGTCTAGATAACTTCTCCACCAGGAATTAAATACAGAAAAATAAAACCTCATGTCGGATATTTCTAGTAGGTTTGCTTTATTTGCAATACTTGCATTTGACTTAGGAGTTCTCGGCACAAGGGTCGGGTTCTGTTTTAGGACAAGTTCCTTGATGACCATTATGTTATTGTTATGTGCTACCTGTTACATTATTTGGGAGGCTTGGATGTTGATCGGCTTTAGGGTTGATCAGTTGAATGAACATAGAAATAAAGAACATGCTCACGTTTTTTTTGCACAATTATCAGTTCTAAAAACGACGTTGTCTAGTGCCTATGATTTTTAATATTAATTTTTCATAAAAAACAAAAAGATGAAAAATAATCGATTTTTCCGAACTACGGGGATTTGATTTTCACTACTCGGTGAGATATGTTGGCAACCTCCATCAGGGCTGACCCACAATTTTCAAAAAAAACTTCCTTTATTTCTTATTTAGAAGTCTCTCTTCTAAAAATTCCAAAGACAAAAAAAAAAAAAAGAAGAGAAAATATTGAAATCCAAAAATATTTTTGTTCTTCTATAAAAATCTTTCTTTCTGAAATTAAAAAGAAAAATTTAAAATCCAGATATATTTTCTTTCTTTTTTAGATATCTTTATCTCAAAAATTCAAAAGAAATTCATTCTTCTTTAGAAGTGTGTCTTTTGTTTTTTTTTTTTGTGAAAAAGGAAAAAGAAAAAAAATTGAAATACGAAAATAATTTCCTTGTTAGGAATTTTCATGGGTTGATTTTTAATTTATAAGAGTAAGAAAAATAATTTAATAACTACGGAAAGATATGATTCAGGTCCCCACATTATACGTAGGCAGCCTACATTGGGGATTAAATTAATTTTTTTTAAATGAAAAAATTGAATAATAATAAAGATTGACTGAGTCCATTCTAACGTGTCATTTGTTTTGAATTATGGATAACAGTTTGAGGTGGTCAGTTTGTGGTAAGCTAACAATAGTATGTCGAAGGGAAAAAGCTAATGAATATTCAAGTCGTTACAAGTGTTCACGAACTCAAGTTCAGACGACTCACCAAGAGTTTGTTGTAGTCGAGGAAAATAGGATGCAGTAAAAGCGAATGGATGAAAAGTTTCGAGCATGGGGCGATGGCAAAAAATTGTCGTCATTTACTCCTGGTTTTCCAGAGGTTATACCCATTTTGACGACTGCCACTCAGGTTCGTTGTCTGATCCATCATGTCTACCTAGAGTCAGGTCTTATCCCAACTACATAAATATGGTTGGGAAATATGGTTGGGATTTTTGCCGCACACTGCCAATGTGTGCCATTAAGAACGAATCATGCGACAGTGTACTACTATTACCCCGATCAATACCATCCCTCATCCAACAGTGATACAAAGGAAGAATCATGAGCCGCAGTTTGCTACCCAGCAAGAACAATACTACTCGCTTAAGTACCACTCATACCTATTTGATCTTCCTGCAAAGATTGAGAAGACTGCCCGAAAGATGGCACAAAAGGAAATAGCCCAAAAATGAAAAGCTTGAAACAACGGATAAAAAACAAACAAGGGTTGGCAAGTCAAAAGAGTATTGCCTTCCAAGGATCTATGTCTATTTTTCGATGTCCGTTTGCCCCCTGGTTTTCAGAACCCCAAGTTAGAAAAGTATGACGGACATGGCGACCCAATAGCTCACTTGAAAATGTATTGCAATCAATTAAGAAGAACATGAGGAAAGTTACTAATGATTTATTTTGGGAAAATCCTTGTGAGAGTAGCCTCCAAGTTGTTTTACTGATCAAGATACTTCTCACTAGCATGCTTGGAACGATATGGCTCAAGCCTTTGTCAAATAGTTCTAGTACAATATTGACATTACACTAGAATGCAATTCCCTCTCTAAGATGAAGAAAAAACTGCCCGAAAGTTTCAGAGAGTTTTCCGTTAAATGGAGAGAGAAAGCGGCTAGAGTTAAGCCACCCATGAATGACCACAAGTTAATCACTATCTTCCTTTAGGGCCAAAGATCCAAACTATTTTCAAAACATAATGTCTGCAATGGGTAGAGCTTTCTTGGAAACAATCAAAATTGGTGAAATGTTTGAGAATGACCTGAAAACAAGAAGAATTATAAGTCAAGCAGTTCTCAAAGACACAACTCAGCCGGTCCAGATTGGATCTGGTAATTTTGCTGACACAAATGAGAAGGATGAAGAGACCAAAGTGGCATCGGGGTCGAGGAGAGGTCCTAGGGAACAACTCAAAAAAATGGGCAGCCTCATCAGATTTCCTATGTCTCCTCTAAGCAATACTATCCACATTAGAACCCACAATACTTTGTTGATCGACCTTAGCATGGAGAGAGAAAGCGGCTAGAGTTAAGACACCCATAATTGACCACAAGTTAATCACTATCATGATTCATATGCCCAGGTACCAAGACACCCTAGAACATAGCACCAACACCAAAAAATCCCCATCAACCTCCACAAAATTTTCAAGGGTCCTATAAATCACATCCAAGGCAAGAATATGCAGGGGAGCGTAGGTCGAAAGATAATTTTACAACAATAGGGGAGTCATATACAAGTCTGTTTGAGAAATTGAAGTATTATGGCATGATTGCACCTATTTCTCCAAATTTTGTGGACCCACGTGCAAGAAGCTTTGACCCTTCTAAAAGGTGTGAATACCATTCCAATGCTCAGGGGCATAATGTTAAAAGCTGTCGGGATTTGAAAAGATAAATAGAAAGGATAGTCCACGAAAAACTAATAGTGGTTCAGATCTTTGACAGTGCGAATATCATATAAAATCATTTATTTGAACATGATGATGCACACCTTGTGGGGATGGTACATGGTGACGTGGAGTATGAGAATCCTCTCGAGACCTCTGGCAAGTCAGTTGCTATAAAAATCATATGTCGCCAGTCCTAAATCTTGCGGTTAATGTCGAAGACGAATTGACCAAAGGGGTTGAAAACATGCCTACTAAAGTTAATGAGATAGAGATTGGGGAAGGTTCTCATGATAATGATGAGAACATTTGTAGCTAAAATGTCAAGCTTAACAATTGAAAAGTTATCCCCTCCTCTATAGGAAGAAATCTTGGTAGCTTGTTTGATATTGTTTATATTTTAGGTCATTTCGGGGTTGTGATCCAAATTTTGTTTGTTTGTATTGTTGATTCAAACCCGTCTATCCTTCTATTTTGTTCGTTTGGTAGTCTTGTTTGTTTGTTTTGTTGTTATTTCTGTTATTTGGGGTTATCTTAGGGTTATAACTCATATTTTAATTTGCTTAAACTGAGTTAAACTCTTCTATCTTATTATTCACTAAAATTCAGTTTGTTGTTTTGTCATATTGCATCACTCTATGCTTAGTTCTTTTCTGCTAGTTCAAGTGACATGACATGTAACGACCCGATCAGTCGTTTTTCTTTCTCGAACCTCGAGCCCTTAAATAAGACTTCTCATACTTGCTTTGATTGATTTAGTACTTATAGGGATTGTTGGTTCGGGCGTTCCGAAGGTTCGGGTGAGTCCATTTTATGATTTTGAACTTATTGGTATGTTTGGACGGGGCCTCGGGGGTCCCGAATGCCATTCAGACGTCCGACGAGTGAAGTCCAAGCTCAAAATGAGCTGTCGGTGCACCAGTTCTGGTGTAACTACACCTGCGAGCTCGCAGGAGTAGGCGAAGCTGCGGCCTGAAGGCGGAGCCTAGGATCCGTATATGCGCTCCCTTTTTTGCAGAAGCGGAACCGTAGGTGTGTACACCTGTCCGCATGTGCACTCCCAGCCGGGTCAGCCCTTTTCGCAAATGCGGACGGCGATCCGCAGAAGCGACCCACTCGCCGCATGTAAGAAAATCGCTGAAGGCAATGGCCTTCATTTAATACGGGAGTTTTTCATTTTTGACTCACTCCACTCAATACGTGGGCAATTTGGGAGCTTCAAAAGGGGTGATTTCAACCTAGCTTTGTGAGGTAAGTAATTTCTACAAAATGTGAGTTGAAACATAGTTTATGGGTAGATTACAACATGTAAATTAGTGAAAATTATGGGTTTAGAGTAAAACCTATGTTTTTCATGAAAATAATATTTAACCTAAGTTGTTATGGAACCTAGTAAAAATCACTTAATCTTGATCCTAAGGTTATGGGTAACGATTTCGTTCGAAGATTTCCGGAGTCCGGGCACGTGAGCCAGGAGGCGGATTTTAGGAATCTTGTAATTTGGATTGGGTAATCACTATAACAGGGAAGTGTAAACTTTGAACCCTAAATTGATTAGTTTTTACCTTATTTGAATAGTTTTGGATTGTCCAACTCCCGTTTGAGAGTTTGAAGGATTCTTGAGTTTGGAAGTAAGCTTTAGTTGTAAGAGGGAATTATCTCCATAGGCAAAATAATTGAATATGTGTTTTAATTGTGGGGGATATGTATGCACGAGGTGAAGAGAGTCCGTGTGTAGCTATTATTATGTATAAGTCCAAGTAGTCTATGACCCAAAAACATGCCTTACTTGCCATACTTAAACATTATTGTCAAATTAAATTGATTACATCAAACCGAACTTGGTAAATAAATGTGCAAGTTGTTAAATATCATTTTATTGACCGTTAAAGAGAAGTTTACATTTCTTAAGTAATTGCTTTCTTGTTGAATTCCTTATTGCCTGCTTGATGTGCTTTATTGTAATTGACCGCGTCACATAGATGATTCGCGAGCGGTGTAATGTATTCATCTATCGTTCGCGTCATTCGACCCTTCGGCAGTGCACATTTTATTATCTTGTTGGATCGGGTCATACGTCCTCCGTATTATTTGGGCATGCTATTTTCTTGGCACTCGTTGTGACTTGAACTGCTTAAAATGCCTCAAAATATTAATTGTTAATTGAGATGATGGAAATTGAAATTTATATTTATGGAAATACTTTTCACTTCCTGTTATTTTCTGTTATTTATTCTTCATATCTATGCTTAGCCTCAGGCTTAATTATATTGTTTTGGCCCTAGTAAGTTTCAAGTCGACCCCTTTTCACTACTTCTTCGAGGTTAGACTTGATACTTACTAGGTACATATTGTGTGTGTACTCTATTGACCCAAGTCACTGCATGGTTTTGAAGATTGACAAATGCCTACCCAGTTGAAACAGGTCCATCAGGGCAAAAATCTCTAGCGAACCAATTGGCACAAGAACCGTACATGCACAGGAGATAAACATGATCTGTGAATTATCCATGAACTAAGAGGTTGTCTCCTAATGTGAAAAGGTTGCAAATTGATAAGAGGTTATAGTTCGAGTTCATCAAGGACAGAAACAAAGGAAGGAAGTTGAGATAAACACAAACTCTTCCACCAAGGAAGGGTTACATTAGAATTAACAAGAACATCGCAACTTCTGGCGCTATATAATATTCAAGTATTCCTACTGAAGAATTATTTGCACAAAGACAGAATTGAAAGTAAGAACTGCCAGAGAAATTTTGCAAGCAGAATCCTTGTGCGACACAAAGGCTACTGACCAGCTAGAAGAACCAGTCCCATCTGCTTGTCTTTCGAGTCTAGTTGGTTGTAGTAGGTGATTTAATATTGTATCTTTCAGCTTTATTATAAGCAATTATAATAGGTACACACTGTTCAAGTTAGAGTTAACTTGAAGCTTGTTGCGATTAGCTAGAGGCTAGTTTGCTACAAAGGGAATAAAGTTAGTCCTAGGTTTACAAAAGAGTTTATTTTGTAAATGTTGTTTGGATCAGAGTTGTATTGAAGAGTTTGGGAAATCCTACTGAGGAGTAGGTCATGCTTTTTTCACCTTTTGATCCAGGTGTTTTCCACCGAAAAATCTCTGTGTTTTGACTTTACTGCATTTGTTATTCTGCACCAGTAGAAGTTGGAACACCAAGAAGAATCAGGTTCTTCTATTGAGACAGTACTCGAAAATTGGACACCACACAAATCACCCCCCTCCTGTGTGGTATTGACGTATAAAACATCAATTGGCATCAGAGCAGGTTATCATTGAAAAGACTAACACCTTTGGAAAGATAAAAATAAGTGCACCACCTAGAAACTGGGAGGGTCAATCAACTGCAAGGCCACCACTCTTCAATGTCCAATATTACTCTTGGTGGAAGAACATGATGAAGGACCACCTGATTGGAGAAGACTATGAACTTTAGGACATAGTCACTGATGGTCCTCTACCTACCATGAAGAAGACTGCTGAAGGTGTAGATGTACCAAAGACTAGAGCTGACTGCAGTGCTGAGGATCTAAAGAAATGGGAGAAAAATGCAAAGGCCAAGAAGTGGCTAGTGTGTGGACTAGGTCCAGACGAGTATAGAAGAATCCAAAGCTGCACCACTGCCAAAGAAATCTGGGATACCTTGCAAGTAGCCCATGAAGGAACACTTCAGGTAAAAAGGTCAAGAGGTACTCTAATATACTCTCAGTATGAAAAATTCACTATGAAAGAAGGAGAGACTATCCAAGATGTACACAAGGTTCAAAACCTTGACTAATGAACTAAAGTCTCTTGGAAGAGTCATTCTTGAAGAGGACAGGGTTGAGAAGATCCTGACAAGGGTATTGCCGATTTCCTAGGAAAGCAAAATCACTGTTATCCAGGAATCCAAAAATATGGCAACCCTGAGATTGGATGAGCTGATTGGAAACCTCACTGCCTATGAACTCAGAAGGCAGACAATGAAGATGGATGGTCCAAAGAAAGAGATGAGTCTACCACTAAGAATCACTAAGGGGGAAGATCTTGAGGAAGATGAGATGGCCATGATTACCAAAGAATTCAGAAAATTTCTAATAAGGAAGAAGGTCATCTCTAGAGGAGGAAATTACAACAAAGAAAAAGCTACAGAAAGGCCAACCAACGAGGGATGCTACAAGTGTGGAAACATCGACCACCTTGTCAAGAACTGTCCTCAGTTGGAAGTGTAATGGAAAAAGGAGAGATATGAAAGAAGGAACAGGAAGAAGGAACTGGTCCAACCCAAGAAAACCACAACAAAAGTTATGGTTGCTTCTTGGGGGGGAAAGTTTAGATGAAGAATCAGATGATGGTGAGAATGAAGATCAGGCGCTCATGGAAATTGGAGAATCCGATGAGGAATCACATGAAGAACCAGAGGTAAGTATCTCCCATCTTAAAAATAAAATAAAGTTCCTATCTAAGGAAAAACTCACTGAGTTGCTACTTCATTTCATGGATGATTCCGAAGAAACAACCAAAGAGAAGGAACAACTCTCTAAAGAATGTAGCTGAGGTGGGTCTAGGCCAATCTCTAACTGCTGAAATCTTCTTGGGATCCACCTGAACACCCTCTGACGATACCACATGGCCTAGAAAGGCAACTGAACTCAACCAGAACTCGCACTTGGAAAATTTTTGCATACAACTGACTATCCCTCAAACTCTGGAGGACGACTCTAAGGTGCTGCTCATGCTCCTCTCGGCTGCAAGAGTATATCAATATATCATCAACGAAAAAAATCACAAATGAGTCCAAATAAGGCCTGAACACTCGGTGCATCAACTCCATGAAAGCAGCGGGGGCATTCGTCAGCCCAAATAACATTACCAAGAACTCATAATGCCCATAACGAGTGCGGAAAGCTGTCTTAGGGACATCGGATGCCCTAATCCTCAACTGATAGTAACCAGATCTCAAATCAATCTTGGAAAACACTGAAGCACCTTGAAGCTGGTCGAATAAATCATCAATCCTTGACAGAGGATACTTGTTCTTAATAGTAACCTCATTCAACTGCCGGTAGTCAATACACATCCTCGTCGAGCCATCTTTCTTCTTGACAAATAATATTGGAGCACCCCAAGGAGAGACACTAGGCCTAATGAAGCCTTTACCCAACGAATCCTGTAACTGCTCTTCAAATTCCTTCACAATACTGATATCGAGATACGATGCTTGAAGACCTCATAATTACCTAAAATAATGTGCCTCATCTAACGCCACCTGGAGCGGGCACCTACCTTGTAAGTTAAGGCTCCATAACTATACCACGAATTTAGCAAATTACGCATAGATGGTTAATTAGTTTATTTATTTATTTATCAATCAATTAATTAATTAATATTATTATTATTACTCCTATTTTATACATAAGTCTTTAACAAGCATGACTTCCTACCAGTACTTATAGTAGAAAGAAATAAAATTTAATTCATAAGGGAGAATTTAAACACAAGAATTTCCATCACAAGGATCTCATCCTTACATAACTTCCACCGCGGGTTGAGGTCCAGTCTGAATATACCAAATCATTTCAACATGCGAGGATCTCGTCTTCGATTCTGAATCACAAGTAATATGCATATCGTGCCACTCGAAACATTCCATTTCCTTCATTTAAATATTTTCTGTCAAGAAAAAAAATTTCAACACGTAATGGTAAACACAGTTATTCCCATAAAATTTCTCATTACAAGTATTCACATAAGAAGGAGCATATTAGACAAAATTAATTAGATAAGCATAACTGAATTAAGTTCAGAAAATCATCACTTTATAATAATTAGAGATTGTTCTTTTAATGAAATCATTTAATGTAACGACCTCATCCATACCGTAGAATATATATGAACAGACTGGGTCTCCACCTCTAGGAATCTAACCTCCACTTTCGACATTCCGACTCCTATTTCCCCATGTGATCATGTAGTTGAGTTGTAGCTGATAATGGGCACGTAGCCTGAGTGCTCTGATGAAATATGACTCTCCCAACTCTAAGGCAATTTCTACCACCAACCGACATAAAGTATCAACCTGTCCTGAGTTCGTCCGAAATCCTCAGCTTTATCTCTTGCAAAAATTCATGGCCTTATACATTCCAAACCAAAACCGATATTGCACGCGTCCTCGCAATCTATTCCTTGACAGTGGACTTCCCCCACATGGCACGAAGTCATAGGTCACAATACCTGATAATCCAAAATGTTAAAATTCACAGCTCATATAAATCAACCCCGTTATTTTACACTTATTCCCATGGTGTGCAATACTTCACGGAAGCGGTCAAGAAAATAATCCGGGTCTTGAAAAGATATACCACTGAAATGGAGTGGAACTTGTTTGGTAACTTTTCCAACCTCAATAAACGGACTAGTGCATCCTGCAACCATGGAGTAGTTATAAATCCTTCCGGAGTCTGAACTAGTCCAACATATGCTGACCGAGCTAGAACCTCCACATCTAGATCCATTTGAGACTGTACAATAAGTGCTGATGTTTGAGCTTTTGACTACGCTCTGCTTCTGTCTCTTCCCTTGATCGTAGCTTTCACTGGTGCTTCACCTCTGATTTGGTGATAGACGCTTCGCGTGTTGTCGAGATTAGTGATAGGACAAGAGTAGGAAAGTTCAATCAACAATGATAGAATAAATTCGCACGATGGAGATGAAGAAATGTGGAGTTATTCCTAACTGTGCAGCCTCTGGGGGATAGATACAGACGTCTCCGTACCGATCCCTCAGACTCTACCAAGTTTGTTCGTGAGTTGTGAGACCTAAGCAACCTAGAGCTCTGATACCAACTTGTCACGCCCCGAAAACCCACCATCAGGCCATGATGGCGTCTAACGTTGAGCCCGCTAGAAAAGCCAACGTGTACAATTAAACTAACATGATAACATCGAATTAACAGAATAAGCTAAAAACAATTCACAACTTAACAACGGAAATAAATAAAGTTTCAAAACTAAATAAAGACAACATAATACAACGTCGCAATAATTTCCCAAAACCTGGAGTCACAAACTCACGAATTGGCTATACGAGTGCTAAATACAAAGTCTGAAAGGAAACACATGACTGTCTCTGAAAACTAGAAGAAAGGCAAGACAAAAATACAGGAACTAGGGATAGGAGAGACGCCAAGGCCCACGAACGTCAGGGGGTATACCTTGAAGCCTCTGGGATGGACTAAAGGTGACTCCCTCAACGCTGTCCACTAGGTCCGGGTGCGGGATCTGCACAACAATAAGATGTGCAGTGTAGCAGTACAACCGACCCCATGTACTGAGTAAGTGTCGAGCCTAACCTCGGCCGAAGTAGTGACGAGGCTAGACTTGACAACAAACGTTAACCTGTCATATTCTACAACATATATCGTGGAACCACAAGGAAGGAGATAAACAATTACATAGGGAAAATACGGGGACAGACAAAAAGACAAATTGCCCGGCAAGAGTCTCAACTATAACCAAACTTTTCAAGTATATCCTTCACAGTTGGTTCCTCAATAGGACCATTACATCACAATTTCGTAAACGAGGATTTTCAACAACAATCAACTTCCAAGTAGAGATAAATTCATAATACAATAGATATGGAAGTAAGGACAAGAATTTCATCAAAAATGGACTCACGGGCATGATTGACACACAGTGCATAGGTACTCGTCACCTCACCTATGCATTGGACATGATAAACACTTAGCACATAGCATACGATACATATTCCCTCACCAAAGTTAGGCAAGACACTTACCACGGGACCAAAAATAGCAACCAAGCCTCTAACACCGCCTTTCCTTTTGAATTCAACTCCGGAACAACAATATCTAGACGTAATTAACTCATTAACATCAATAACGACTCATTAATACAATCTCGTAGCCTAAATAGAATTCCTAGCATTCTTCCAAAAATACCAAGATTCGACCCCGTGCCCGCTTGGTCCAAACACGAGGCTCGGACCAAAACCCGATCACCCATACCCCCACGAGTTTAAGTATACGATTTGTTTTGAAATCCAACCTCAAATTGAGGTTGAATTACCCAAAATTTCCAAAAACCTAACTCTACCCAAAACCCCAAATTTCTACCTTGTTTTAGGACTTTAGGCCTAGATTCTACTGATCGATGAAGACAAATGGAAGAAAATGGAGTTGGAATCACTTACCTATGAAGCTATGGTGATGTAAGTCTTCAAAATCGCCTAAGGGGGAGTGGGGAAGAAGAGGTTTGAGAAGAAGTGGGTTAAATCCCGTAAGGTTTCTGTTTTGGACTATTAAAAATGACTGGGCAAAAATACCCTTCGCATTCACGGGCCCATGGCCGCGTTCGCGAAGGGTTGACAATCATGACCTACGCGTTCGCGAGCCTAGGGCCGCGTTCACAAAGAACAACCTACCCAGCCTCCCAGACCCCCAGCCTAACACTACGCGTTCGCACCGCTGGGGACGCGTTCGCGTAGAAGTACTGTCCAGTGCTCCGCGTTCGCGTCTCCCTCTACGCGTTCGCATAGAGTAAAAACCCAGGCCAAGATATTTACCCTTCGCGAACGCGGAGCACTGGACAGTACTTCTACGCGAACGCGTCCCCCTCTACGCGTTCGCATAGAGTAAAAACCCAGGCCAAGATATTTACCCTTCGCGTTCGCCGGCCCTTGGCCGCTTTCGCGAAGGGTATTATACCAGACACCAGTAAAACAACAAAAACACCAGTAAAACATCAAAAACACCAGATTTTTCTTCGTTATACACCCCGTTAACTACCCGAAACTCACCCGAGCCCTCGGGGCTCAAAAATAAAAATACACACGACTCCTAAATCATACCACGGACTTATTCAAGTACTAAAACCACCGAAATAACATCATAATCAATGAATTAAACTCAAAAATCCATATAATTCCTCAAAACTTCATAAAGCTCAAATATTCAATTTTCGAACCGAAACACGTCAAATCAAGTCCGTTTTACACCAAACTTTACAGATAACTCATATAGCACATATTAAATCTGTTTCGAGCTCTGGAACGATATTTGGGCCCGGTAACACAGATTTCAAATTAAATTTCATTTTCAAAAGTCTTTATTATTTTCAGAAAACAATTTTCTTTAAAAATTCATTTCTCGGGCTTGGGACCTCAGAATTCGATTCCGGGCATACGCCCAAGTCTCACATTTTTCTACGGACCCTCCGGGACCATCAAATCATGGATCCGGGTCTGTTTACCAAAAATGTTGACCATAGTCAACTTTAATCAATTAATTATTATAAAATCAACTGTTCAACATATTTCCACATAAAACTTCCCGGCTACGCGCTCAGACTGTGCACGCACATTAAGTTGAGATTAACGGAGGCTTTCGGGGTCTCGAAACACAGTTTCTGCTAAATTACACTAGATGACCTTTTGGGTCATCACATTTAGGCAGTAGGGTAGATATATATATTCTTTTGTACATTCTACTAGATACCTACAAACTTGTGATACTAGTTCCTGGCACACACACTAGTAGACTATTATTTTGGGGTGTAATCACGTAATTATGTCTTCTTCTGTCTATTTCAGTTTAAATTTCCTAAGTTATTCGTTATTTAATGAACGCCATGAATTTATATTAAGTAAACATTGGGAACGTTTGGTAAAATAAATGGAACCCATTAGTTGATTAGTCTTGGCTTGCCTAACATCGGTGTTGGGCGCCATTGCGACCTAAACTGGAAATTGGGTCGTGACAACATGGTATCAGAGCACTAGGTTCACGTAGGTCTCACAAGTAATGGGCAAACCTAATAGACTCTTTCGGATCGGTACGAAGACGTGTGTACTTATCTTCGGGAGGCTATAGGGTGTTAGGAAACTACTATTTATTCATATTCTATCTTGCAATTGATGGTATACTAAATGTTATTCTTCTATTCTCTCACAGATGGTGAGAACGCGTACAACTGACGTTTCGGACTCGAGAGGAGCTTCTCCCCCCTTTACTAGAGGTCGAGGCAGAGGCCGTGTCACGCCTCGAACCTGGGGAGGCGTGGATGGCATCCGTTGCCATGATGGCCCGAGTGAACCACTCTGTAACTCATGATCGTTCGACTAGAACATACATAGGTCGAGTTAGCCGGACTCATTCTTTTTGTGACTATCATGGGCTGACATGGCCACAATTCATAATGCATAACTATAAGTGGGCAACACTGTATCAATAAGCTATCGCTTTTAAAACATGAATACATATGGGTCGACAAGGTCTTTGACATGCTGTACAAAATGAATCTATATCTACAAAGCCTCCAAGATTATTTGACATCAAATGGGACAGGGTGCCGGCCTACCCATAAGTCTATAGAAAACTTTTGACATGATGACTCATAGACTCGGCTGTACTCCGAATGAAGTGGAGTCTTACCGATCCTTCACTAAAGCCAATCTCGTCAATTACGATGGCTCGTCAAACTGATTATCTATACATACAGGCATGAATGCAACGTCCCCAACAAAAGGACGTCAGTACGAATAATATACCGAGTATAATGTCATGCATATGCATATAAATGCCATGTAATGCATGAGTCTGTATGTACATCCCAACCACTGTGCGCAAATCATCCCAACCACTGTGCGCAAATCATCAATTTATACCAGCTGATCAGGTGCTGGTGCGTATATAAAGCCGTAACCTTTTTCCATATCCCATATACATATACATACATATATACGTGTATATAACGTCATCTGGTCATGGCTCAATGTGCATGTATAAATGAATACAGTATATGAGAAATATATCGATAAAATCTTTCTGAACGTCATAAGACCATTATGCCCCTTGTTAATATCATGGAATAAACTTTATCAACTTACGCCCATGAATAGAAGATAGAATAATAAGACATATGGGAATCCAAGAACATAGGCACACATAATACTTTTATGAATATAGTCATTTATGGAAATTGTGCATTTGCTCGTTGCGTTTGTATCATATGGATCATGCCCAAAAGAAAGAAGGAATAGTCTTAGTATACCTGAACCGATTCTCTTTTACCAAAACACGTAACGGTGGATCCTGTTTGGGACTGGCCTTATCCTACTACCATTTAAGCTTCCTTGTATGTGGTACCTGAGAACTATTCATCTACAACTCTGACATGGTATACATAAAAGTACACCACCGTCTTCCCATGATCCTATGTTGGATCAGAAACTTATACGTGGGATAGTTTGTCAATCGAGCATTTCTACCATCTGACTCAGCAAAAATTTGTGAACGAAGCAATTTGTAAGTTTTGACTCTAAATTAACTAAAATTTTGATCTGAAAAGACTTGTGCTTCAAGTTTACTAACAATCAAGGGAAAAATAAACTCTAGTACACAAATGTGTCTGATGCAGCATTCGTCCAAGAGTTGTGTCACCCAGATTTGCCAAAAGAATTAAATCAGGGAAGAAGTGAAGAAAACAGGTGATCGGTCCAAACTTAAAAAAGGAGATCAAACACGTTACTGTAATTCACTGAAGCCAACTTTGCATTTCTTCTTAATTCCATAAGAGATGTCATCCGTCTAATATTGCATAATGGAACGAGCAAACTCGGCCTTATAACAAAAAAAATAATTTAATAGCATTGTTTCTCTCATTTAAGATAATGTAATTTTTAAAGAAAAATTCATTTGCAGCAGAGAAGTGATGGAACCTGAAGAAATGAATACCAACAGAAATAGTAGATTCTCAATACTCATGTTCCATTCCTTATAATTGTGATTTTGAGAGCCTTTTATGGCATAGCCAAGAGCCCCTTTCAAGATGCCACCTAGCCTTATAACACCTTAGTCACTTTAGGCTTGATGAAGACTTTACGCACGCTGCCACGTTAGGAGAATTTAACCTTATCCAAATTATGCTTAATTAATTAATTAATCTCCACTAAAAATTTGTAATTGCCCAATTATCCACATAAAATAAATATATACACTATTATTTTATTACAATATTCATATAAAAATATATATATTTTCTCAACTTCTAATTTTTCTAATCTCATATAAAGAGTACAAATTTTCGTACACTTAATTCTTAAAATGGTAAAAGAATAACCTTCTTTTCTTGTGAGAAAATAATTTCTACCTTTACAATAAAGAAAATCTCATAAACTTTCTCATATTAAGTATATAATTTAAAACATATACGAAAGTAGTAATAATATTAATAACGATATAAAATCATATTTTTCAAACCATTTTTTTACAAAAATGTTCCACTCAAAATACCATATCAAATATATATATATATACACACCAAGGTTGTTAATCTTACGAGATGTAACATTTTCCCCCCTTTTAGAACATTCGTCCTCGAATGTTAACTCTTAGAGATTTAAAAAAAATTTACTAGGGTCTCCTTTGTAAATTACACTTAATCCCAAACTATATCTGAAGTCTCGACTATTTACAGCCTTTTGTACTTGAGTATCTTGTATCTTCTTCACATTTACCTTACTTAATTTTATATCTCGCATCATATATTCTGTTTCTTTCATAAATTCCCTTCCATATTGCTCCTTAAAGCTCTACTATAATACTTGCACCTCTGGTGCATACAAATCTGGCGAAAGGTTCATACTGACTTCTTACGACTCAGCTCTATGGCACGATCTGGAAATAAAAGAAGGGTAACAAATCCTAAATACCATGTAGCCTCTCAATTATAAATGTGGTGCGCAACACACCCATAAGTGAGACTCTACTAGGCACGACTTTGTATACTTCCTAGGACACGACCCGCTCTGATACCACTTTGTCACGCCCCAAACCTGGGGAGGCTTGGCTTGCACCCGGTGTCATGTTAGCCAGAGTGAACCACTCTGTAACTCATGATCGTTCGACTAGAACATACATAGGTCGAGCTAGTTGGTCTCATTCCTTTTGTAACTATTATAGGCTGACATGACCACAACTCATAATGCATAACTATAAGTGGGCAACACTCTTAAAATATGAATACATATAAGCCGGCAAGGCCTCTGATATACTGTACAAAATGAACATTTGTCCACAAAGCCTCCAATATTATTTGACATCAAATGTGACAGGGTGCCGACCTACCCATAAGCCTGTAGAAAACTTTTGACATGATGAATCATAGACTCGGCTATACTCTAAATGAGGTGGAGTCTTATAGATCCTTCGCTAAAGCCAATCTCGCCTATTATGATGGCTCGTCAAACTTATTATCTATACCTACAGGCATGAATGCGGCGTCCCCAACAAAATGATGTCAGCATGAATAATATACCGAGTATGTAAGGCAGGTAAATCAGTATATAAAGGACCTGGAAGAAACATGGAGTAAAGGACACAATCTGTAAGTCTGGAAAGCTCTGTAAATCATGAAATATTTATAATGTCATGCATATGCTTATAAATGTCATGTAATGCATAGGTCTGTACGTACATAACATCATCAAGACTCTGAAGGCATCCCATTATGTCATCTTAGCCATTGTGGGTAAGGAAAATCATCAACGTATACAAGCTGATCAGGTGGTGGTGCATATATAACGCTGTAACCTTTTCCCATATCCCATATACATATACATACATATATACGCGTATATAACGCCATCTGGTCATGAGTCAATGTGCATGTATAAATGAATCCAACACATGAGAAATATATCAATAAAATCTTTCTGAACGTCATAAGACCATTATGCCTCTAGTTAATATCATGGAATAAACTTTATCAACTTACATATTTTCTGAGACTCATGAATAGAAGATAAAATAATAAGACATATGGGAATCCAAGAACATAGGCACCTCTAATACTTGTATGAATAGAGTCATTTATGGAAATTGTGTATTTGCTCATTTCGTTTGTATCGTATGGATCATGCCAAAAGGAAAGAAGGAATAGCTTTATCATACCTGAACTGATTCTTTTTTTTGAAAACACATAACGGCGGGTCCTGTTTGGCACTGGCCTTATCCTACTACCATTTAATCTTCCTTGTATGTCGTACCTTAGAACTATTCATCTACAACTCTGACATGGTATACATAAAGTACACCACCGTCTTCCCATGATCCTATATAGGATCAGAAACTTATACGTGGGATAGTTTGTCACTCGAGCATTTCTACCATCTGACTCAGCCAAAATTGTGAAGGAAGCAATTTGTATGTTTTGACTCTAAATTTACTAAAATTTTGATCTGAAAAGACTTATGCTTCAAGTTTACTGACAATCAAGGGAAAAATAAACTCTAGTACACAAATGTGTCTGATGCAGCAGTCGTCCAGGAACTGTGTCACCCAGATTTGCCGAAAGAATTAGATCAGAGAAGAAGTGAAGAAAATATTGATAGGTCCAAACTTGAAAAAGGAGATCAAACACATTAGTGTAATTAACTGAAGTCAACTTTGCATTTCTTCTTAATTCCACAAGAGATGACATCCTTCTAATATTGCATAGTGGAACGAGCAAACTCGGCCTTATAACAAAAAAAACAATTTGATAGCATTGTCTCTCTCATTTAAATAATGTAATTTTTAAATGAAAATACATTTGCAGCAGAGAAGTGATGGAACCTGAAGAAATGAATACCAACAGAAATAGTAGATTCTCAATACTCATGTTTCATTCCTTATAATTGTGATTTTGAGAGCATTTTATGGCTTAGCCAAGAGCCCCTTTTAAGATGTCACGACCCAAAATCCCTACGGTCGTGATGACGTCGGACATCAGTGTCAGGCAAGCCAAAACATTAATTAATTGAAATAACTTTCGTTTTTAACATTTATGAAAACTTTTCCTTTCACTTTATTACATATTAACCAATAAAAATCTGTTAATTACGAACAATGGTTTGAATACTATACTTTAACAAATATAACCAACATATCCCAGAACCCGGTGTCACAACTACATGGGCAATTTTTAAGAATTTATACCATCATGACAAAGCATGTCCGAAATACAAATTGGACAAGGAAATTTATTGTGACGACCCAAAGGGTCATCACCTATTTTATTACCTATTCCGTAGTTCTGAGGCCTTGAAAACATCATTTGTATTTGCTTCGATTTGCGTGTGCAATCCAGGCGCGTAGCCGGACAACTTAAATATAAAATTCTGTGAAAAATGCTAAGACCTGATATTAAAATGAATAAATTTGACTACGGTCAACAATTTGAGTAAACGGACCCGGACCCATGATTTGACGGTCCCGGAGGGTCCATATGAAAATATGGGACTTGGGCGTTTGCCCGGAATCGAATTCCGAGGTCCTAAGCCCGAGAAATGAATTTTTGAGAAAAATTGTTTTCTGAAAATATTTATGGAAATTGAAAATGTAATCTAATTAGAAAGTGATGGTATCGGGCCCGTATTTTGGTTCCGGCTCCCGTTACAGGTCTCATATATGGTTTAAGCGCTTCATGTAAAGTTTGGTTAGAAACGGATTTCGTTTGACCTGTTTCGGACTTGAAATGGAAAATTTGAAGTTTTATGAAATTTGATAGAATTCATGGATTGAGGTTTAATTCTATGTGTATAATGTTATTTTGGCGATTTGATTGCACGGGCAAGTTCGTAGGAGGTTATGTAAGTTATCTGTGAAATTTAGTATCATTCTGAGTTATATAGGTAAGTTCAGCACGTGTTAGCAAAGTTAGAAAACTTAAAATTCCTAACTTTGGTTCTTGAGGGTTGGGGTTGTGATTTCGAGTTTTAGCGTTGTTTTGAGTGTTCTGAAGGCTCGAGCGAGTCCGTAATAAGATTTGGGACTCGTTGGTATAGCTGGACTAGGGCTCGGGTGGGCCCAGGTTCCTTCTGGGCACCTAACGGGGCTAAAAACCAGCGAATCAGGCTGATGATGCACCTGCTCTGGTGTGACCGCAGGTGCGGTTGCCCAGCATCGCAGGTGCGGTCCCAGGCATCGGAGGTGCGATCACCAGTGGCCTGGCTAGACATCACAGGTGCAAGACCGCAGGTGCGAGTTCACTGTTCAGGCAGTGAGTTTTAAACATGGGTTTTAAAACCATTTTTCTCATTTCCATTTTCTTCGTTAGGCGATTTCCTCCATTTTTAAGAGCTTTCGACCAGGTCGTGTAAGGCAAGTAAATTCCTCCCGTAAATTAGTTTCGTGCATGCATCTTAGCTTAATTAACCATATAAACTAGTGCAAAAATTCAAGGAATTGCGTAGTAACCTAGAACTTGTGATCATTGAGAGATTTTCTGCGAATTGGCCATGAAATCAAGTAAAAATCATATATTTATGATCCTTAGGCTTTGGGCGAGTGTTCCCTTTGAGAATTGAAAGAATCCGGCGAGCGGGCCCGGGGTCAAATTTTGATAAATTTGAAAGAATGCTAGGAAATGGATAATTAGGCTATGTAATTGAATCCTTGAATCCTTATTGATATACTTGAGTTGATTATGTATAGATAATACCATTTCGGAGTCGAATTCTAAAGGAAAGACGGTATTAGAGGGTTGACTGCTATACTTTGGACCCCAGGTAAGTGTTTGGTCTAACCTTAGCTTGAGGGTGTAGGAGTTGAGTATTATTTTCTATTTGCTAATTGTCAAATACGATGTATAGGCATGGTGACGAGTATCTATACATTGGTGTCTAGCATGACCGTGAGTCCCTATATTGTGAATATTCTGACTTTGTTGTAAATTTCTACACCTAATTGAGGATTTCTATACGTTGCAAAAGGGCATGCGAAGGGAATTGTAACCTTTAAATATCCTTGGAGCATTGGCTCAGATTAATATATGAGATAATTATGTCCTTGGAGCATTGGCTCAAATTGTGAAATGAACGATGAAGGAATATGAGATAATTACATCTTTGGAGCATTGGCTTAAATTAATATATGAGATAATTACATCCTTGGAGCATTTGCTCAAATTGTGAAATGAATGATGAAGGAATATGAGATAATTACATCCTTTGGAGCATTGGCTCGAGTAATAGAATAAATCATGGAAATGAAAGTGAAAGAAAGAGAAAGAGTTCTTGAAATGTACCCTTGTCGGGTCATCGTTGCATAGTTCCCTTGCCGGGATTTGATTGTTTAGTTGATGTTCCGTTGCCGGGATTTAATTGTTTAATTGATATTCCCTTGCTGGGATTTAATTGTTAAATTGATGTTCCCTTGCCGGGATTTGATTGTTTAATTGATGTTCCCTTGTCGGGATTTAATTGTTTAATTGATGTTCCCTTGCCGGGATTTCAACTTTTACTCTGTTTATTTCCTTGCCCTTGTTTGTGATTGTTGTTTGGGTGAGGAAGAGTGTTAAAGCATGAAGGGTGATGCCGTGCCACGTTTATATTTATTATGCACGAGGTGACATTTCGTGCCATGTTTATATTAATTATGCACGAGGGGACATTCCGTGCCATGTTTATATTTATTATGCACGAGGGGACATTCCGTGCCATGTTTATATTGATTATGCACGAGGGGACATTCTGTACCATGCTTATATTGATTATGCACAAGGGGACATTCCATGCCATGTTTTATATTATTATTATGCACGAGGGGACATGCCGTGTCGCATCTTTCACTGTTTAATCTATGTTGTCATTTCCCGTTATTATTTTTCTGATATTTTAGACTGTCGTTTTCGTTTCTGTCATTTCAACATTTGTTATCTATAACCCCAAGCATGTCCCCCCCACTTGTAATTGTATTCTTGATTAGTTTCTGCTATACTATTGAACTGGACAGGTACACTTTGTTGTCGTGTCTTAGCCTCGTCACTACTTCGCCAAGGTTAGGCTCGGCACTTACTTAGTACATGGGGTCGGTTGTACTGATGCTACACCTGCACTTATTTATGTTGTGCAGACTACGCAGCCGGACCCGGAGGACATCATTAGTGGGAGTGTCTTCCAGCTTATCATAGAGGCTTCAAGGTATACCCGCTGGCGTTCATGGGCCTTGGCGTCTCTTCCATCCCTTTGTCTCTTCTTTTGTCTTGTTTTTCCCTAGTTTCAGAGACAGTCATGTATTTTCTTTTCAGACTTGTATTTAGCACTCTTGTAGACAGTTCCTGAGTTTGTGACTCCAGGTTTTGGGAATAATTTGCGCGTCGTTGTATTATGTTTTCCTTATTTAGATTGAAACCATATTTTCCGTTGTTAAACTGTGAACCGTTTAGTTTATCCTATTAAATTGATATTAATATGCTAGTTTATCTATACACGTTTGCTTGTCTAGTGGGTTCAATGTTAGACGACATCAGGGCCCGATGGTGGGATTTCGGGGCGTGACAAGTTGGTATCAGAGCTCTAGGTTACATGGATCTCACAACTCATGGACAACTTGGTAGAGTCTGAGGGATCGGTACGGAGACGTCTGTATTTATCCCCCAGAGGCTGCGAAGTTAGGATGACTCCATATTTCTTTTCTTCTCTGTCATGAGCTATGAAAATCTGAGTACTAATTGATTTTTTATTCTATTCTCTCGCAGATGGCGAGGACGCGTGCTTCCCTTGGTTCCACGCAGTAGCATGACACTCTTGCTACGGCTCATATTCGGGGTCGAGGACGAGGCCGTGCCAGAGGCCCAGGTCGGGGCCAGGCTCAGCCCAGAGTAGCAGCCCCAGTGGAGGACCCTCAGGTCGAGTCTGACGAGGAGGTCCCAGTTCCGGCAGACCCAGTTGGACCAGCTCGGGTCCCAGAGGGGTTCATAGCTACCCTAGTGCTTCAGGACGCCCTTGTTCGTCTAGTCGGACTCATGGAGAGTGTAGCATAGGCGGGCCTTCTTCCTACAACACTAGCCGCCTCTCAGGCTGAGGGAGGTGCCAAGACTCCTGCCGCATGCGTGCCAGAGTAGCTAGCTCCACAGTTCATACTCCGGCACTTCAGCCAGCCGGAGTAGCTCAGCCGGGTATTGAAGCACCGGTAGCAGAGGGAGCACCCATGTCAGCAGATGCTTTGTGGAGATTGGACAGGTTCACTAAGTTATTTACTGCTACTTTCACTGGTTCACCAACAGAGGATCCCCAGGATTATTTGGACAGCTGCCATGAGGTTCTTCGGAATATGGGCATAGTAAAATCGAAAGGGGTTGCCTTTGCTACTTTTCGGTTATCTTGCACAGCCAAGAGTTGGTGGAGAGACTATTGCTTAGCCAGACCAGCTGGATCTACACCTTTGACTTGGACTCAGTTCTCATAGGTATTTCTGGGGAAGTTCCTTCCCATTACTCAGAGAGAGGACCTTCGGAGGCAGTTTGAGCGTCTCCAGCAGGGATCCATGTCCATCACTCAGTACGAGAGCAGGTTCATCACTCTATCCCGACATGCTCTTATGATACTTCCCACTAATCGAGAGAGGGTTTGGAAGTTTATCGAGGGATTGGCCCAGCCTATCAGACTTCAGATGGCCAGAGAGTCAGGTACATATATATCGTTCCAGGATGCGGCCAATGTGGCTAGGAGGATTGAGATGATTTTGTCGCAGGGTGGTGGTCAGGGGGCTGACAAGAGGCCTCGTCATTTCGGTCGTTTCAGTGGAGCCTCATCTGGAGGCAGGGATTCTTCAAGCAGAGGTCATCCTCCTAGCGCTTTTCAGCCATCTCTTAGGGTTTCCCATGGTACTTCAGGTGGTCGTGGTTATCAGACGCACTATTCCAACAACATCCTTACAGTGTGCCACCAGCACCTATCGGTGCACCGCCGCTTTAAAATTTCCAGGGTGGTTATCAGGGTTGACAGGGCCAGTTCCAGAGTCATCAGTCACATCAGTAGAAGCCTTGTTATACTTGCGGTGGTTTGGGGCACATTTCCAGGTTTTTCCCCCGAGGTGTTGGTGGGTCTCAGCATCAGGGTTCTCGTGCCATAGTACAGGCACCAGGTGTTCCACAGCCTGCGCAGCCAGCTAGAGGTGGGGGTAGAGGTGCTAGAGGTGGAGGTAGAGGTCATAGAGGTGGAGCTCAGGCCGCCAGAGGTGGAGGCCAACCAGCATCCGGCCGTCCCAGAGATGTGGTTCAGGGTGGTGGGGCCTAGCCCCGATGTTATGCTCTTCCAGCCAGGCCAGAGGCTGAGTCTTTAGATGCAGTCATTATATGTACTATTCGGGTTTGTGGCAGAGATGCTTCAGTGCTATTTGATCCAGGGTCTACGTATTCGTATGTGTCCTCTTATTTTGCACCATACCTGGGTCATGCCTAGTGATCCACTTATTATTCCTGTTTATGTATCTACACCGGTGGGTGATTCTATCGTGGTCGATCGAGCCACTCGTTCTTGTGTTGTGGTGATTGGGGGTCTTGAGACCCGTGTTGATTTGTTGCTTTTAGGTATGGTCGACTTTGATGTTATATTGGGGATGGACTGGTTATCCTCATATCATACTATCTTGGATTGCCATGCCAAGACGGTGACCTTAGTCTTACCGGATTTGCCCCGTTTGGAGTGGAAAGGAACTCCTGGTCATTCTACTTGCAGTGTTATTTCGTACGTGAAGGCTCGGCGTATGGTCGAGAAGGGGTGTTTGGCCTATCTGGCTTATGTGCACGATTCCAATGTTGAGGTTCCCTCTATTGATTCGGTGCCCGTGGTTCATGAGTTTCCTAAGGGTTTTTCCTTCAGACTTGTCGGGGATGCCACCCGACAGGGACATTGATTTCTGCATTGATTTGGCTCCGGGCACCCAGCTCATTTCTATTATGTCGTATCGCATAGCCCCGCCAGAGTTGAAAGAGTTGAAGGAACAGTTGAAGGATTTGCTTGGGAAGGGTTTTGTTAGACCCAGTGTTTCTCCTTGGGGTGCTCCAGTATTTTTTGTGAAGAAAAATGATGGTTCGATGAGGATGTGCATTGATTACCGGAAATTGAACAAGGTTACGATCAAGAATAAGTATCCAGTACCGAGGATTGATGACTTGTTCGATCAGCTTTAGGGTGCCAGGGTATTTTTCGAAGATAGACTTGAGATCTGGCTACCATCAGTTGAGGATTAGGGCATCTGATGTCCTTAAGATAGCTTTCCGCACTCGGTACGGGCATTACGAGTTTTTGGTCATGTCGTTTAGGTTGACAAATGCCCCAATAACTTTTATGGATTTGATGAACCGAGTGTTCAGGCCTTATTTGGACTCGTTCGTGATAGTCTTAATTGATGATATATTGATATACTCCCGCAGTCAGGAAGAGCACGAGCAACATCTGAAAGTGGTTCTTCAGACTCTGAAGGACAGTCAACTATATGCAAAGTTTTTGAAGTATGAGTTTTGGTTGAGTTCAGTTGCATTCCTGGTTCATGTCGTGTCAGCAGAGGGTATTCAGGTTGACTCGAAGAAGATTGAGGCAGTCAAGAACTGGCCTAGACCAACATCAACTACAGAGATTTGGAGTTTCTTGGGACTGGCGGGCTATTATCGTCGGTTCGTGGAGGGGTTCTCATCTATTGCAGCCCCGATGACCAGGTTGACCCAGAAGGGTGCCCAGTTCAGATGGTCGGACGAGTGTGAGGCGAGCTTTCAGAGGCTCAAGACAACTCTGACTACCGCACCGGTATTGGTTTTGCCCACAGGTTCAGGGCCTTATGCACTCTATTGCGATGCTTCCCGTATTGGGCTTGGTGTAGTATTGATTCTGAAGGGAAATGTCATTGCTTATGCTTCGAGGGAGTTGAAGATTCATGAGAAGAACTATCCAGTGCATGATTTGGAGTTGGCAGCCATTGTCCACGCATTGATGATTTGGAGGCACTATCTGTATGGCGTGGCGTGTGAGGTGTTCACGGATCATAAGAGTCTTCAGTACTTGTTCAAGCAAAAGAAGTTGAATTTGAGGCATAGGAGGTGGTTGGAGTTGTTGAAGGATTATGATATTACCATCTTATACCACCCGGGAAAGGCCAATGTGGTGGTCGATGCTTTGAGTAGGAAGTCAGCTAGTATGGGCAGTCTTGCTTTTATTCATGTTAGTCAGAGGCCGTTTTCTTTGGATGTTAAGGATTTGGCCAATCGATTTGTGAGGTTGGATATTTATGAGGCTAGTCGAGTGTTGGCTTGTATGGTCGCTCATTCTTCATTATTAGAGCGTATCTGTGATCGGCAGTTTGATGATCCCCATTTGTGTGTCCTTAGAGACACGGTGCAATGTAGAGGTGCCAAGAAGGTGACCTTAGATGATGATGATGTTTTGAGAGTGCAGGGGCGAGTTTGTGTGCCCAATGTTGATGGAATCCGAAAGCTGATTTTAGAATAGGCCCATAGTTCACGGTACTATATTCATCCGAGCGCCGCGAAGATATATCAGGATTTGCGGCAGCATTATTGGTGGCGTAGAATGAAGAAGGATATTTTGGCATATGTGGCGTGGTGTTTGAATTTTCAACAGGTTAAGTATGAGCATCATAGGCCTGGTGGTTTATTTCAGAAGATTGAGCTTCCCGAGTGGAAGTGTGAGAGGATCACTATGGACTTTGTTACTGGACTTCCGTTGACTCGGAAGAAGTTCGATGCAGTTTGGTTAATTGTTGATAGGCTGACCAAGTCAGCGCATTTCATTCCTGTGGCAGTCTTCTATTCATCCGAGAGGTTAGCTGAGATCTATATCCGGGAGATTGTTCGCATTCATGGTTTGCCGATATCTATCATTTCGGACCGTGGCGCGCAGTTTACCTCGCATTTCTGGGGAGTAGTTCAGCGAGAGTTAGGCACCCAGGTGGAGTTGAGCATAGCATTTCATCCTCAGACGGATGGGCAGTCCGAGCGGACTATTCAGATATTGGAGGATATGCTCCGAGCTTGTGTTATTGACTTTGGAGGATCCTGGGATCAGTTCTTTCCTTTAGCAGAGTTTGCATACAACAACAGCTACCAATCGAGTATCCAGATGGCTCCTTATAAGGCTTTATATGGTAGGCGGTGTCGATCTCTGGTTGGATGGTTTGAGCTGGGAGAGGCTCGGTTGTTGGGTACAGATTTGGTTCAGGAGGCCTTGGACAAGGTCATGATCATTCAGGATAGGCTTCGTACAGCGCAGTCCAGGAAAAAGAGTTATGCAGATCGTAAGGTTCGAGATGTGGCTTTCATGGTTGATGAGCGAGTATTGCTCCGAGTGTCGCCTATGAAGGGCGTGATGAGATTTGGGAAGAAGGGCAAGCTTAGCCCTAGGTTCAATTGTCCGTTTGAGATTCTTGATCGAGTGGGGGAGGTGGCTTACAGACTTGCATTGCCACCTAGCTTATCAGCCGTACATCCAGTTTTTCATGTGTCCATGCTTCGGAGGTATCACAACGATCCAGCCCACGTGTTAGATTTCAGCACTGCCCAGTTGGACAAGCACTTATCTTATGAGGAGGAGACGGTAGCTATTCTAGACCGGCAGATTTGTCAGTTGAGTTCCAAGAGTTTCCCTTTTGTTCGTGTTTAGTGGAGAGGTCAGCCTCCTGAGGCATCGACCTGGGAGTCTGAGTCCGATATGCGGAGCCGTCACCCTCATTTATTTCCCGACTCAGGTACTTCTTTCTTCTGTCAGTTCGAGGACGGACGATTGTTTTAGAGGTGAAGAATGTGACGACCCAATGGGTCATCACCTATTTCGTACTTCCGAGGACTTGAAAACTTCATTTGTAGTTGCCTCAATTTGCGTGTTCAGTCAGGCGCGTAGCCTGACAGCTTAAATATGAAATTCTGTGAAAAATGCTAAGACCTGATATTAAAATGACTAAATTTGACAACGGTCAACATTTTGGGTAAACGGACCCGGACCCATGATTTGACAGTCCCGGAGGGTCCGTAGGAAAATATGGGACTTGGGCGTATGCCCGGAATCGAATTCCGAGGTCCCAAGCCCGAGAAATGAATTTTTGAGAAAAATTATTTTCTGAAAATATTTATGGAAATTGAAAATGAAATATAATTAGAAAGTGATGGTATCGGCCCCGTATTTTTGTTCCAGCGCCCGGTACAGGTCTCATATATGGTTTAAGCGCTTCCTGTAATGTTTGGTTGGAAACAGATTTCGTTTGACCTGTTTCGGACTTGAAATGGGACATTTGATGTTTTATGAAATTTGATAGAATTCATGGATTTTGAGGTTTAATTCTACCTGTATGATGTTATTTTGGCGATTTGATTGCACGGGCAAGTTCGTAGGAGGTAATGAAAGTTATCTGTGAAATTTGGTATCATTCCGAGTTATATAGGTCAGTTCGGCATGTTGTTACCAAAGTTAGAAAACTTAAAATTCCTAAGTTTGGTTCTTAAGGTTTGGGGGTGTGATTTCGAGTTTTAGCATTGTTTTGAGTATTCCGAAGGCTCGAGTGAGTCTGTAATATGATTTGGGACTCGTTGGTATATTTGGAGTAGGGATCGAGTGGGCCCTGGTGCCTTCCGGAAGGCACCTAACATGGCTAAAAACCAGCAAACCAGGCTGTTGGTGCACCTGCTGTAATGTGACCGCAGGTGCGGTCCCAGGCATCGCAGATGCGATCACCAGTGGCCTGGACAGCCATCACAGGTGCGGAGCCCTTCTCACAGGTGTGAGAACGCATGTGTGGTCTCCACTTCGTAGGTGCGATCCCAGACCCCCTAGCCCAATTTCGCAGGTGCGAGATTCTTCTCGCAAGTGCGAGACCGCATGTGTGGTCCCTAGAGCCGCAGGTGCGAGTTCACTGTTCAGGCAGTTAGTTTTAAATACGGGTTTTAAACCCATTTTTTCTCATTTCCATCTTCTTCCTTAGGCGATTTCCTCCATTTTTAAGAGCTTTCGACCAGGTCTTGTAAAGTAAGTAAATTCCACCCGTAAATTAGTTTCATGCATGCATCTTAGCTTAATTAACCACATAAACTAGTGCAAAAATTCAAGGAATTGAGTAGTAACCTAGAACTTATGATCATTGAGAAATTTTCTACGAATTGGCCATGAAATCAAGTAAAAATCGTATATTTATGATCCTTAGGCTTTGGGTGAGTGTTCCCTTCGAGAATTACAAGAATCTGAGTGAGCGGGCCCGGGGTCGAATTTTGATAAATTTGAAATAATGCTAGGAAATGGATAATTAGGCCATGTAATTGAATCCTTGAAACCTTATTGATATACTTGAGTTGATTATGTCTAGATAATACCATTCCGGAGTCGAATTCTAAAGGAAAGGCGGTATTAGAGGGTTGACTGCTATACTTTGGACCCCAGGTAAGTGTTTGGTCTAACCTTAGCTTGAGGGAGTAGGAGTTGAGTATTATTTTCTATTTGCTAATTTTCAAATACGATGTATAGGCATGGTGACGAGTATCTATACATTGGTGTCTAGCATAACCGTGAGTCCCTATATTGTGAATATTCCGACTTTGTTGTAATTTCTATGCCTAATTGAGGATTTCTATACGTTGTAAAGGGCATGCGAAGGGAATTGTAACCTTTAAACATCCTTGGATCATTGGCTTAAATTAATATATGAGATACTTACCTCCTTGAGCATTGGCTCAAATTGTGAAGTGAACGATGAAGGAATACGAGATAACTACATCTTTGGAGCATTGGCTCAAATTAATATATGAGATAATCACATCCTTGGAGCATTGGCTCAAATTTTCAAATGAATGATGAAGGAATATGAGATAATTACATCCTTTGGAGCATTGGTTCGAGTAATTGAATAAATCATGGAAATGAAAGTGAAAGAAAGAGAAAGAATAAATTGAAATGTACCCTTGCCGAGTCATTTGCATAGTTCCCTTGCTGGGATTTGATTGTTTAATTGATGTTCCCTTGCAGGGATTTAATTATTTAATTGATGTTCCCTTGCCGATATTTAATTGTTTAATTGATGTTCCCTTTTCGGGATTTAATTGTTTAATTGATGTTCCCTTGTCGGGATTTAATTGTTTAATTGATGTTCCCTTGCCGGGATTTCTACTTTTACTCTGTTTATTTCCTTGCCCTTGTTTGTGATTGCTGTTTTGGTGAGAAAGAGTGTTAAAGCATGAAGGGTGATGTCATGCCATGTTTATATTTATTATGCACGATGGGACATTCCGTGCCATGTTTATATTTATTATGCACGAGGGGACATTCCGTGCCATGCTTATATTGATTATGCACGAGGGGACATTCCGTGCCATGCTTATATTGATTATGCATGAGGGGACATTACGTGCCATGTTTTATATTATTATTATGCACGAGGGGACATGCCTTGCCGCATCTTTCACTGTTTAATCTATGTTGTCATTTCCCTTTATTATTTTTCAGATATTTTAGACTGTTGTTTTCGTTTCTGTCATTTCAGTATTTGTTATCTATTACCCCCAGCATGCCCCCCCTGTAATTGTATTCTTGATTAGTTTCTGCTATACTATTGAACTTCACAAGTACACTTTGTTGTCGTGTCTTAGCCTCGTCACTAATTCGCCGAGGTTAGGCTCGGCACTTACTCAGTACATGGGGTCGATTGTACTGATGTTACACCTGCACTTCTTTATGTTGTGCAGATTATGCAGCCGGACCTAGAGGACATCATTAGTTCTTCCAGCTTATCATAGAGGCTTTAAGGTATACCCGCTGGCATTCGTGGGCCTTGGCGTCTCTTCCATCCCTTTGTCTCCACTTCTGTCTTGTTTTTCCCTAGTTTCAGAGACAATCATGTATTTCCTTTCAGACTTGTATTTAGCACCCTTGTAGACAGTTCGTGAGTTTCTGACTCCAGGTTTTGGGAAAAATTTGCGCATCGTTGTATTATGTTGTCCTTATTTAGCTTGAAACCATATTTATTTTCGTTGTTAAACTGTGAACCGTTTAGTTTATCCTATTAAATTGATGTTAATATGCTAGTTTATCTATACACGTTGGCTTGTCTAGCGGATTCAACGTTAGACACCATCACGGACCGATGGTGGGATTTCGGGGCACGACATTTACAATAAATATAAACACAGTACGCGGGAGACTCTGTCAGCTGCGGATCGCCTCCGGATGATGCAGCTCGCCTAAGTCTCCGAATCCTCCAAATTGCTATGAAAGTACCTGTGCAATAGAATGCACAACAAGTGTAGCCTGAATACAAAAAGAACGTGTACTCAGTAAGTCCCCTGCCTAACCTCAGAGAGGTAGTGACAAGAGGTCGAATTAGACAGTCACTAAGGGCCAGCAAATTAATTAACAATATAAGATGAACACAATAGGCATGTGAAGGTAGTAAAACAGCATATATATAAGGCACTAAAACCCAAGTAAATGCTGGAAATAAACAACCAGTTACCGCTTTCTCATTATTTTCCAGAATATCTTAAATAAACAAATTCTTCTTTATTTTCCCCCAAATATCTTATCACCTCAAAAATCATGAAAACATTTAACAATTTAGCATGTGCATACGGGGTAAGGACAACCGGCCTTAGCTGCCATAATAATCAACTTTGTGCACTGCTAAGGATCGAACGGCCCGTACCAAAAGTGCACCTCTCAATAAAATAATCATGTCTATGCACTGCCGAGAATCGAACGGCCCATCCGAAAAGTGCATCTCTCAATATAATAAATCCTCTCTGTGCACTGCCGAGGATCGAATGGCCCGTCCCATAGGTGCACCTCTCAATATAATAATCATTTTTATGCACTGCTGAGTTTCGAACGGCCCGTACCAAAAGTGCATTCTAAATCCGTCGTGGCGTACGACCCTCTCCCATCAGAGTAGGGAAAATAACACTACGCTCGCGGAATGTAATTAGTGAAGCGGTCACATGCAGACATGCACAATCACCAATCCACCCCGAATACGTCGGGAACACAAATACTCAAGTAAATGACCGATTTCTCTTTAAAAATCACAAATTTTTCAAAATTTACTTGCCGAGTTTTACATAACATTTAATAACACAACCTTATTCGGAAAAACAATTGCCCGCGAAGGAAATAAAATTCTCTTTTTTTAGATGATTTAGAAAATAAACTCTAATTCTTCCATTAGTCATTAAATTACAATTTCGTTTACATTAGCAGTCTAATACCACAGACAAGACCACAAGTACAACAGGTAAGCCATGCTAGTGGGTCCTAGGCTACCCGGACATGGCATAATAGTAGCTACGCACGGACTCCTGTCACCTCGTGCGCACGTAGCTCCCGCAGATAGTAACACATACTTAATTAGTTCACCTAGGGGGACAATTTTCCCTCACAAAGTTGGAAAGGAGACTTGCCTTGCTCCGATATTCCAATACTGGCTTCCAAGCCCTTCCGATGACTCCAACGGACGCACAACGCTCCGAAACTACCACATAACGGCAAAGCAATCGAAATTTATCCTAATACTCACAACAAATTCAAATTATATACTTCCCCAACCCCGCTTGGAGAAATGACCAAAATGCCCTCAGGCCCACGTGCCCGAAAATTTGAAATTCTGGAAGATACATTCTACCCATAGCTCTACTAGTTCAATCATACAATTTACTGTACATTCCATGCTCAATTCGTGGCTAAATTCAAAATTTACATTTTCTAGGTTTCTTTAAGATTTTCCAAATTTTCCTCAATTTCCCCTACCAAATCTATGTAATAATCTTGTATTAAATTCAAAAAACGTGAAGAAATTACTTACCTTGCGATCCTTGACGAAAATCACTCCTTGAAGCTCCTCTAAATCGCCCATGGCATATGAAAATGGATGAAGAAATGACCAAATTCTCGCTTAAAAACAATCTGCCCAGGCCCATTTCCGCACCTGCGGTCCTACCTCCACACCTGCACCCCATTGTCCGCACTTGCGGCTTCGCAGGTGTGGAAATTCCTTCGAACCTGTGGTACCCAGCCAAGCCTTCCCAGTCTCGCACCTGCGGCGCCCAAGCCGCACCTGCGGCCAAATCATCGCATGTGCGGTCACACCAAATGACAGCAACCTTCAGCTTTCTTCAACTTCAAATATTCATCTGTTAACCACCCGGAATCCACCCGAGGCCCCCAGGACTCCGTCCAATTATACCAACTTGTTCCAAAACATAATTTGGACTTGCTCGAGGCCTCAAATCACATCAAACAACATCGAAACCACAAATCGCACTCAAACCCCAACTTTATGAACTTAGAATTTTCCAACTTCTACATCTGATGCCGAAACCTATCAAATCACGTACGATTGACCCCAAATTTTTCACACAAGTCATATTCGACATTACGGACCTGCTCCAACTTCTGGAATCGCATTCCGACCTCGATATCAAAACTTCCACTTCCGGTCGGATTTCTCAAAAACTTTCAAGTTTCTATCTTTAGCCAAATGACTTCAAAATGACCTACGGACATCCAAATTCACTTCCGATCGCGCTCCCAACTCCAGAATCACCATACGAAGCTATTCCCAGACTCGGAATCTCAAATAGACATCAACAACACTAAAATGCATTTCAAACCCAAATTTTTGAAATTTCTTGAAAAATGCTGACTTCCATTATATACGCCGAAATGCGCCCGGGTTATCCAAAACCTGGTCCGGACATACACACAAGTACGAAGTCATCATACGAATCTGCAAGAACCTTCATATCCTGATTCAGAGGTCGTTTACTCAAGATTCTAATCTTAGTTAATTCTTCCAACTTAAGACTTGTGAAATGAGAATTTTCTTTCCAAATCAACTCTAAACTTCCCAAAATTCTATTTTGACCACACCTACAAGTCATAACACCTGAAATGGAGCTGGTCACGACTTCAAACCGCTGAACGACATGCTAGAGCCCAAAACGAGTGATCGGGTCGTTACATTCTCCCCCACTTAAACCAACGTTCATCCTCGAACGTACCAAGAACTGCTTTGGAGTTATCTGAAATCACTGTTTAACACCTCGAGCACCTGCCCGCGCTATCACAACCTAGCTGGGCATATTAGCTTGATCAAATCTGAAGATTTCTTCTTTCATCCTTATAATAAGCTCAGAACCTAGTTCTAACACTTGAAATTCTCTACTAGGCCTAGTTCCAATACATAAACACCGTAATCCACCACCAGATATACCAGGACATGACTGCATACTTTTGTTGAATTAGCGCCATGCACCGCATAACTCATCATCTGACCACAATGGCACTCCCTGAATCTGGTGATCCCGATGCACCTCGTAACAAATATACATACATCCCTCTATAATGTTGACGATAACACCACAACGGAGGAAATGTGCAGAAATTCATACCCAACTGCAGAGTTAAAAAATCCTTGAATACCTCATCTTGACTAGAATCATCACTTTATTATGAACCTGAATAATGGTATTTGTTCTTTAATAAACACTTCACATAACCTTATCGCACTGATCCGATAATCCCGTCTCACCCAGTATGAACTGCTCAGACAACAAATCACCCCAACATGACAAACAGCTTCACATGATATCACATTGTGCCAATAGGCTATAACTCCAACATGATAAATAAGAAATGACTCAGGAAGGGACTATTTAACTCACGCAACTAATATGAACTTTTCTCAGAAATTAGGAAATAAAACAAAAGAAAAATAAATACATATTAACCCTTCTCATCATCACACTGTTGCGGCGTGCAACCCGATCTAAATAACATACCTGTGGCAGTGTGCTACCCGATCCCATCATAAAACTCACATAAGGAAATATACACGGAGCTCAATCGCTCACTATACACAAATTACTGAATATCGATCATAAGCACGCTAAGTGCATAATGCCATCCTGGGGAGACTGATAAAGCCATATGCTTACAAAACTCAAGCACAACTGAGGTACGATATGTATATATATACTCTGGATCTCAAGAGCTATCCTGCTCACATAACGTCCCCACTACGTTGGACCTCCACACATAAGAAATTACCAAGCCGTTTCACAACTCACACAGCACAATCATAATAACACATGAATTTGACAAAGGCGGAACAACATCCGCTGTTCTAATACATTCCCATGAAAAGCGCTCTATGAAATGAACATGCCTGGCTCATACGGAGCCCATAATCATATTTAAATCCATCCACAAACATCGAGTCACCTTGCTCGCACCAAACTAAGCTGATAGCTTTTACCTGGCCACATTAACCCACTTCCTCTCATAATACGCAAGAACAACCATTATAGCCGGGAGAAACACCCCACAATCCACAACCAAATAAACTGAACGCCTCCCATGTATAACTTCTCAAATAAATAACATTGCACTTCTTTATACTCAGTCCAAATCTTCAATCCATCAAGTGACTACATGTCACACTTTATACAATCTTTTCACGGTCACGCTTCCACGATCTTCCACACAAGGCAATAAGACACATCAAGAACCCATGACCAGGGTAAAAAGCCTCTTCCACCGAATATCAATATCAGGTGACACTGAAGGTAACACCAAATTACTCTGAACATTCAAATCACTTTTTCTTGCTCTTCCGAGCTCATGACATCCTTATTAACACTGAACCGCAATCTCGATTCTTACTCCCAGTTACATACTGCCTTCTGCACCTAACATGCCAATATGAGGTAGCGCAAGATTTCCATCACAACTTCTGAACCACCAATAGGGTGAACACTTCATCATATAGAAACCTTTTACTTAACTCAATTTAAGAGTACCATCTCAACATACGAGTGAATTCCCACAATCACCATACATGCAAACCCTTAAGTGGTAGTCCCTACCACCATACCCCTTCCGGGATGCGCCTACACCTGACGGCCATAACACTCAAATGCTCCCACATGAAATCCGTTACGACGGCCGACAAGCCCCGCACACACCGGCCAAACCACATGCATAACTTAATCACATCAAAGGAACCAATCACTTCCGCAAATATGCCATTTCAACCATGGCTAATCAATATATCTTCTTTTAATCATCTTCAATTGCTTCGGGAATAATCGAAACTTCCTTCAACTCGTAGCAAACTCAACCTTCACCCATCCCGAGTGACCTGGATTCCCGAGACTATGCTGCCTAAATTCTGCAACCCGTCTCATACCCTCTTCATAATCTTTCTACAATCCGGAGTTTATTTTTCTCACTCTTCCAATATTCTCTTGCATGCCAAATCATATCATAGAATATTCCAACCATCTTCCTTCTTCTCAGAAGTAACTCTGCAAAAGCTCGATTCTCGATCATACTGCTGCCTGAAACCCGTAAACGCCGCATTCTTAACATTTGAATTCACTAGGACCACTATTGAGAGTCACCCACTCTGACTGGTCTCGAATACAATCAACTCCAAGGCTCTCCTAGCACATGAACACCCCTTTCAAGGAAACACGTGACCGAGTCATTATCCTGACAACTCACCTATGCCTTAAGAAAAATTCTGAATCTTCCACAGCCTAACCTTGGCCCGACAGGGACAACTTTTGCACACATTCATCAAATCCCACGCGCAATCACCATTTCATTCCTTTCCCTTAGCTGTAATAACTTGCCAACTTGATGAGAATCCACCACCCCATGAGAAGGCAATCCTACAACCCAAATACAAATGGTGGGACTCCCCCACTTAGCCCGAAGCTACTCCTTGCACCAACCTAGACCCCGCCGAGATACTTTCTCCTTTGATAACACGACCTTTCTCAACCAATCCATACAATTCTTCCAAGTATTCTTGCTAGCACCCCCTAAATACTCAAATTCTCTAACATCATTCACACATTCTACCTCCCACCGACTAGCCACTAGAACCCCTCACTGAGACCTGCCAACCACGCCACCGCTAACCTATTCACAGGAGATAACCCACCTGTGGAAATCATCCGCAGACACCTTCCAACGATGCTGAAATGCACGCTCTCCGCGACTTCAATACCCCATCCTACGGGTTTCTTCATTTACCAACTTTACTAGTCCGTCCGCTCCTCATGGACATCCATTGAATGCGCGACAATATCTTCAAATTCCAAGCTATGCTGTCGCTCCCCCATTTTGCGACTGCTCGACTTTCGCTTCTTACACCTGGCCTCCTAGAAATGGAACCACCACCTAGCCTCACGAAGGATCATTCTTTGTAGCTCTCAAACCAGCAGATCACCATGACTTCAAGCTCTCCGAAGATGATCTTTCTCTAGCTGCCTTCATTATTAACACTTATCTGGTACTGAACCACCGCACCTCACGGTCTCTGCCAACCGCATTCTTCAATACTTCTTTTCAATATTCTGACCCCATGCAACCGAAGAACACATAGCATCGACAAATATAACAAATTCCATTCGATAAATGGCATCGATAACATATCACAGGTGAATACTCCATCTTACTTTAAGACACCAAGCCTTACTACTTTATTAACCCCAACCGGACCATTCATAACGCAAATGCCTTTCCTCTGCCAGAACTAAAATACCAAAATCTCGAAATCACACTCTGAGAAGACCTCCATTCAAACCATTCATCACCCCAAGCATTCTATCATCATATCGACATCACATGATAACCAATCGTAAGCATCATCACTACCTGAGCATAGCCTTAAGGCTCCCACAAACACAACTACTGAGCTGAAACAACATATTATTCTCTTGTAGGGCCATAACAATAGCCCCAACCAATTATACATGGAAACATCTCGAATTACATCCGTAGCACCATTTAAATTCCTCAAATTCCTGATTCATAGCACGCCAAAACATTAATTAATTGAAATAACTTTCTGGTTTTAACATTTATGAAAATATTTCCTTTCACTTTATTACATATTAACCAAATAAAAATTTGTTAATTAGGAACAATGGTTTGAATAATACACTTTAACAAATATAACCCAAACACATCCTAGAACCTGGTGTCACAAGTACATGAGCAATTTCTAAGAATTTATACCATCATCACAAAGCATGTCCGAAATACATATTGGACAAAGAAATTTACAATAAAAATAAATACAGTACGAGGGAGACTCTGTCAGCTGCGGATCGCCTCCGGGGAGATGCAGCTTGCCTAAGTCTCTGAATCCTCCACATTGCTATGAAATTACCTGTGCAATAAAATGCACAGCAAGTGTAGCATGAGTACAAAAACAACGTGTACTCAGTAAGTCGCCCGCCTAACCTCAGAGAGGTAGTGATGACAGGTCGAATTAGACACTCACTAAGGGCCAGCAAATTAATTAACAATATAAGATGAACACAATAGGCATGTGAAGGTAGTAAAACAACATATATATAAGACACTGAAACCCAAATAAATGCTGGAAATAAACAACCACTTACCGCTTTCTCATTATTTTCCAGAATATCATAAATAAACAATTTCTTCTTTATTTTCCCCCAAATATCTAATCACTTCAAAAATCATGAAAATATTTAACAATTTAGCATGCGCATACGGGGTAAGGACAACCGGCCTTAGCCGTTATAATAATCAACTGTGTGCACTACTGAGGATCGCACGGCCCGTACCAAAAGTGCACCTCTCAATAAAGTACTCATGTCTATGCACTGCCGAGGATCGAACGGCCCATCCGAAAAGTGCATCTCTCAATATAATAAATCCTCTTTATGCACTACCGAGGATCGAACGGCCCGCCCCATAAGTGCACCTCTCAATATAATAATAATATTTATACACTGCCAAGGATCGCACGGCCTGTACCAAAAGGGCATTCTAAATCCTCCGTGGCGTAGGGCCCGCTCTCATGAGAATAGGGGAAATAACACTCTGCTCGCGGAATGTAAATTGTGAAGCGATCACATGCATACATGCACAATCAACAATCCACCCCGAATACATCGGGAACACAAATACTCAAGTAAATGAACGATTTCTCTTTTAAAAAACACAAATAGTATTTAAATCCCTTTTTTGAAATTCACTTGTCAAGTTTTATATAACATTTAATAACACAACCTTATTCGGAAATACAATTGCCCGCGAAGGAAATAAAATTCTCTTTTTTTAGATAGAAAATAAACTCTAATTCTTCCATTAGTCATTAAATTACAATTTCGATTACATTAGCAGTCAAATATCACAGACAAGACAACAGGTACAACAGGTAAGGCATGTTAGTGGGTCCTAGGTTACCCGGACATGGCAGAATAGTAGCTACGCACGGACTCCCGTCACCTCGTGCGTACGTATCCCCGGCAGATAGTAACACATACTTAATTAGTTCACCTAGGGGGACAATATCCCCTCACAAAGTTAGAAAGGAGACTTACCTCGTTCCGATATTCCAATACCGACTTCCAAGCCCTTCCGATGACTCCAACGGACGCAGAATGCTCCGAACTACCACATAACGGCAAAGCACTAAAAATTTATCCTAATACTCAAAACAAATTCAAATTATATACTTCCCCAACCCCGCCCAGAGAAATGACCAAAATGCCCTCAGGCCCACGTTCCCGAAAATCCAAAATTCTCGAAGATACATTCTACCCATAACTCTACTAGTTCAATCATAAAATTTACTCTACATTCCATGCTCAAATTCATTGCTAAATTCCAAATTTACATTTTCTAGGTTTCTTTAAGATTCTCCAAATTTTCCTCAATTTCCCCTATCAAATCTATGTAATAATCTTGTATTAAATTAAAAAACGTGAAGAAATTACTTACCTTGCGATCCTTGATGAAATCCTCTCCTTGAAGCTCCTCCAAATAACCCATGGCATATGAAAATGGATGAAGAAATGACCAAATTCTCGCTTAAAAATAATCTGCCCAGACCCATTTCCGCACATGCGGTCCTACCTCCGCACCTGCGCTCCCGCAGGTGCAACCAATTTCCCGCACCTGCAGCATCCTCAACTCTAGCCCAAAATTGCACCTGCGCCCCATTGTCCACACCTGCGGCTTCGCAGGTGCGGAAATTCCATTACACCTGCGGTCCCTAGCCAAGCTTGCCCACTCTCGCACCTGCGGCTCCGCACCTGCAGCCAAATCCTCGCAGGTGCGGTCACACCAGAGAACAGCAACCTTCAGCTTTCTTCAACTTCAAATATTGATCCGTTAACCACCCGAAATCCACCTGAGGCCCCTAGGACCCCGTCCAATTATACCAACATATTTCAAAACATAATGCGGACTTGCTCGAGGCCTCAAATCACATCAAACAACATCGAAACCATCGCACTCATATCCCAACTTTATGAACATAGAATTTTCCAATTTCTACATCCGATGCCGAAACATATCAAATCACGTCCGATTGACCCTAAATTTATGAAATTTCCCAGACTCGGAATCCCAAACGGACATCAACAACACTGAAATGCACTTCAAGCCCAAATTTATGAAATTTCTTCAAAAATGCTAACTTCCACTATATACGCCGAAACGCGCCCGGGTTATCCAAAACCCGATCCGGACATACAACCAAGTCTGAAGTAATCATACAAACCTGCAGGAACCTTCAAATCCTGATTCGGAGGTCGTTTACTCAAGATTCTAATCTTAGTTGATTCTTCCAACTTAAGGCTTGTGAAATGAGAATTTTCTTTCCAAATCAACTCTAAACTTCCCGAAATTCTACTCCGACCACACCTACAAGTTATAACACCTGAAATGGAGCTCCTCACGACTTTAAACCGTTGAACAACGCACTAGAGTACAAAATGACCGGTCGGGTCATTACATAAGATGCCACCTAGCCTTATAACACCTTAGTCACTTTAGGCTTGATGCAGACTTTACACATGCTGCCACGTTAGGAGAATTTAACCTTATCCAAATTATGTTTAATTAATTAATTAATCTCCCACTAGAAATAATAATTGCCCAATTATCCTTTTATAAAATAAATATATACACTATTATTTTATTACAATATTCATGTAAATATGTCACGACCCCAAATCCCAAACCGGCCGTGATGGCGCCTATCGTGGAACTAAGCTAGCCAATAATCACATGTTTACAGTTACTTTAAAAATCCCAACGAATATCAAGCATTTCATAAAATATACAGAATTTACTAAATACATTAGGCCAATAAATAGTTCAACCAACCCCAAAACCCGGAGCCAACATGTCATGAGCATCTAAGAGAGATAATCCAAAGGTATACTATTATAATACAAAACCTCCGAATAAATATCTAGATACAACAAGAAGGTAAAAGAAAGATGTTGCGGGCGTTGAACAGCTACCTCTATATCCCGCACTCCGCCAACCATCCGAAATCAATTCCGAGCTCCTCGGGGCCCCAACCAAACATACCAACACACCCCATAGCATTGTTCCAACTTAATCGAGCCTTCAAAACACCAAAAACAACATGAAAACACCGAAATTACATCAAATTCAAGCCTATGGACTTTGAAACTTCCAAATTTTGCCAACTACGTCGAAACCAACCAAAACACCTACGATTGACCTGAAATTTTGCACACATACCTAAAATGACACTACGGGCCTGTTCCAACTTCCGGAATCCCATTCCGACCCTGATAGCCTATTTTCCACTGCCGTCCAGAAATCGCCAAAAACTAAGTTTCGCCAATTCAAGCCTAATTCTACACCGGACATTAAAACTTTATTTCGGACACGCTCCTAAGTCCCAAATCACCTAACGAAGCTATCCGAGCCATAAAAATTGCATTCCGAGTTCGTCCACCAATAAGTTAACTCTCCGTTGACTTTCTTAACTTTTAGGCTACTTTAGGAGACTAAATGCCTCAATTCTCTCCATGACCACTCCGGACCCAAACCAACTGACCCAACACAACAATAACAGGCTAGCAATATATGACAAATGTAGAAATGGGGGAAACGAGGTAAATCTCACGAAACGACCGGCCGGGTCATTACATCCTCCCTCTCTTAAACAAACGTTCGTCCTCGAACGGGTCTAGAAAAATACCTGGAGTCTCGAAAAAGTGAGGATATCTGTCCTGCATCTCCCGCTAGGTCTCCTAGGTGGCATCCTCCACCAGCTGCCCTCTCCACTGAACCTTCACTGAAACTATATCCTTAGACCTCAGCTTTTTGACCTGATAACCCCAAATAGCCAATGGCTCTACCTCATATGACATATCACCCTCGAGTTGAACCGTGATGAAGTCCAAAACATGAGACGGGTCACCAACATACTTTCGGAGCATCGAAACATGGAATATGGATGAATACTCGATAAACTAGGAGGCATAGCAAGCCTATATGCCACCTCCCCAACCCTCTGAAGCACCTCAAATGGCCCAATGAACCTGGGACTTAGCTTTCCAATCTTCCCGAATCCCATAACACCCTTCATGGGTGACACCTTCAGCAACACCTTATCCCCAACCATGAAAGACACATCTCGGACCTTCCGGTCCACATAACTCTTTTGCCGAGACTGCGTCGTGCGAAGCCGCTCCTGAATCAACTTTGCCTTACCCAACGCATCCTGAACCAAGTCTGTACCCCAATAGCCTAGCCTCGCCCGGCTCAAACCAACCAACCGGAGATCTACACCTCCTACAATATATAGCCTCATACGGAGCCATCTGGATACTCGACTGATAGTTGTTATTATATACAAACTCCGCTAGTGGTAGAAACTGATCCGATGAACCACAAAAGTCAATCACACAAGCACGCAACAATCCTCCAAAATTTGAATGGTATGCTCCGACTGCCTGTCGGTCTAAGGATGAAACGCTGTGCTCAACTCGACCTGAGTACCCAACTCTCTCCGTATGGCTCTCCAATCAGAGATGTGAAATGAGTACCTCTTTTGTAAATGATAGAAACTGGAACCTCCCATGCAATTGGACAATCTCCCTAATATAAATCTCAGCTAAACGCTTCGAAGAATAAGTAGTACTGACAGGAATGAAGTGCATGGACTTGGTCAGCCGATCCACATTAACCCATATAGCATCAAACCTCCTCGAAGTCCGTGGGAGTCCAACTACGAATTCCATAGTGATCCGCTCCCACTTCCACTCTGGAATAGCAAACCTCTGAAGCAATCCACCTGGTCTCTGGTTCTCATACTTGACCTGCTAGCAGTTGAAACACCGAGCCACAAACTTAACAATATCTTTCTTCATCCTCCTCCACCAATAATGCTGCCTCAAATCCTGATACATCTTTGCGGCACTCAGATGGATGGAATACCGCAAACTATGGGCCTCTACTAGAATCCAATCTCGAAGCCCATCTTCATTGGGCACGAAAATCCGGCCCTACATACTCATGACCCCATCATCACCAATAACCACATCCCTGGAATCACCGTGACGGACCCTGTCCTATGAACAAACAAATGTGGATCATCATACTGGCGTGCTCTAATCTGATCGTAAAGAGAAGAACTGGAGGCTACACAAGCCAATACCCGCGGGGTCTCTAATAGATCCAATCTCATCAGCCGACCTGCTAAGGCCTGAACATCAAGGGCTAATGGCCGCTCTGCTATTGGAAGGGAGGCTAGACTCCCCAAACTCTCTGTTCTGCGACTCAAGGCATCAGCCACTACATTGGCGTTCCCTGGATGATATAAGATAGTGAGGTCATAATCCTTGAGAAGCTCTAACCATCTCCTCTGACGCAAATTCAAGTCCTTCTGCCTCAGCAGATACTACAAACTACGATGATCAGTGAAAATCTCACACTACACTCCATGCAAATAATGCCGCCAAATCTTCAAGGCATGAACAATGGTCGCTAAATCAAGATTTTGCACTGGATAATTCTTCTCGTACACTTTCTACTGTCTAGATGCGTAGGCAATTACCCTACCGTCCTATATCAATACCGCCCCCAAACAAACTCTAGAAGCATCACAATAGACTGTGTAAGAACCCGAACCAGTGTGCAAAACTAGTACCGGAGCTGTGGTCAATGCTGACTTGAGCTTCTGAAAGCTCTCCTCACACTCATCAGACCATCTGAATGGAGCACCCTTCTAGGTCAATCTAGTCAAAGGCAAAGCAATAGAAGAGAATCCTTCCACAAAGCGATGATAATATCCCGCCAAAGCAAGGATACTCCTAATCTCTGTAGTTGAGGGTGGTCTGGGCCAACTCTGCACCGCCTCTATCTTCTTCGGATCAACCTGAATACCCTCGCTAGAAACCACGTGCCCTAAGAAAGTTACCGAACCAAGCCAAAAATCACACTTGGAGAATTTTGCATAAAGTTTCTCCTCCCTCAAACTCTGTAACACAACTCTCAAATGCTGAGCATGCTCTTCTTGGCTACGAGAATAAACCAGGATGTCGTCAATGAACACAATGACGAAAGAATCAAGGTAAGGCTGAAACACGTTGTTCATCAATTGCATGAATGTAGCTGGGGCATTGGTCAGCCCAAATGACATAACCAAGAACTCATAATGACCATATCTGGTCCTGAAAGCAGTCTTCGGAATGTCAGAATCTCGAATCTTCAACTGATGATACCCAGATCTCAATTCAATCTTGGAAAACACTCTAGCTCCCTGAAGCTGGTCAAACAAATCATCAATGCGGGGCAAGGGATACTGATTCTTCACTGTAACTCTGTTCAGCTACCGATAATCAATACACATACGCATGGACCCATCCTTCTTCTTCACGAACAACACCAGTGCACCCCAAGGTGACACATTAGGCCGAATGAACCCCTTATCTAGGAGTTCCTGAAGTTTCTCCTTAAATTCCTTTAGCTCTGCTGGTGCCATACGATAAGGTGGAATAGAAATAGGCTGGGTGCTTGACACCAAGTTAATACCAAAATCAATATCCCTATCAGGTGGCATGCCTGGCAGGTCTGCAGGAAACACGTCCGGAAAGTCACAGACCATAGGAACTGAATTAATAGCGGGAGTTTCACCACTGACATCCCTCACAAAGTCCAGATAAGATAAACACTCTTTCTCAACCATGCGTTGAGCCTTCAGGTAGGAAATCACCCTGCTAGGCATATACTCTGAAGAACCTCTCCACTCAACCTTCAGACATCCTGGCATGGCTAGGGTTACGGTCTTAGCGTGACAATCAAGAACATCATGACAAGGAGATAACCAATCCATTCCCAATATCACATCAAAATTGACCATGCTAAGTAATAGTAGGTCCACTCGGGTCTCCAGACCCCCAATAGATATCGTGCACGACTGATACACACGGTCCACAACAACAGTATCGCCCATCGGAGTCGACACATGAACAGAGGTGACTAAAGACTCACGGGGCATACCCAGAAAAAGGGAAAAATATGAATAAACATAGGAATATGTAGAACCAGGGTCAAATAAAGCCAAGGAATCTCGGCAACAGACTAAGACAATACCTGCGATCACAGCATCTGAGGCCAAACCATCTGGCCTGGCTGGAAATGCATACATGCAAGCCTGACCTCCCCCTGCTCGACCTCCCCCTCTAGGAGGCTTCTGGCTGTTTGACTACCACCCCTGGCTACCTGGGCTGGTGGTGAAGTAACTGGAGCTGAAGTCGAGGCTTGGCCCCTCTGCTGAGAAGAACCACTGGGACGGCGGGGACACTGCCTCCACACGTGCTCAAACACTCAACACTCAAAACAACTCCCTGGAGATGGAGACGGGGACTAATAGAAACCCCTAGCACCCGAACAGCCACTGAAAGACTCATGCATAGGAGAACTCTGAACTGGGGGTGCTCGATCTGCACTCTGAGCTGGAAGGGCACCAAATGAAGTATGGCTTGACTGAGAACAACGGGGGCCATGCCCCGAAGATGCACCACTATATGCTGGGCGGGCTGACTGAGGAGGCCTGAATGAACGGCCCCTACCCTGCTGAAACTGCCCCCTGAAGGGAGCACCACTAGAACTGCCCGAACCACGAGGCCTCTTGGCCTCACTATCCTCCCGCTCCTGGCTGCGAACGGACTCAATATCTCGAGCTCTGTCAACAACCTGCTCGAATGAACCACCCGATACTCTCTCCCGAGTCATAAATAGATGGAGCTGATAAGAAAGACCATCTACAAACCTCATCACCCTCTCCCTATCAGTAGGGACAATCTCAGAAGCATGCCTAGCCAACATGGAAAACCTCATCTTGTACTGAGTAACTGATAACTCTCCCTGGCGCAGCTGCTCATACTGCATGCGCTGCTCCTCTCTGTGGGACTGAGGAACATACTTCTCCAAAAAGATCGTGGACAACAGCTTCCAGGTGAGAGGTGCTGAACCAACTGGCCTACGCCTCTCGAATGACTCCCGCCAAGTAAAGGCAGCACCCGCAAACTGAAATGTAACAAATGAGACCCGACTGGTCTCCAAAATACACGTAGTACGTAGTATCCTCTGGCACTTATCTAGAAACCCCTGGGCATCCTCGCCCTCTGTACCGCTGAGAGTCGGAGGTTGAAGTCTACTGAACCTCTCCAACCTGCGCTGCTCGTCCTCAGGCATAGTAAGGACCACATAATCCTGGACCGGAGCAGCTGGCTGAGCTGGGGTTCCTCCTGATGACTGAATACCCCGTATAGCCTGCTCAGGTGTCCGGGCAGCTGGAGTCTGATTGCCTCCCCCGGCCTAAGCTGTGGTGGCAGTAGAAGACATGGCGACTGCTTGAGCCAAACTGGTGCACACTGTCAATATCTGAGACAGGGTCTCCTGAAGACCCGGAATAACAATAGGCACTGCTGGTGCCTGAGCATGTTCCGTTGGAACACCATCGACGGGAACCTTATCCTGATCCTTGATCAATAGGGGGATCCTGTGGTACTGTCCTAGCTGATGTGCGGGCTGGCCCCCTACCTCTACCATGGCCTCGACCTCTCGTTGACTAGCTGGTGACTGGTCACTCTTATTGGTATTGCATGTCCTCACCATCTGTGAGAGAATGAAACAACGTAAGTTCAGATTTCAAGAATCAATAGATTAGCACGAAAGAGTTCAAGAAAGATAGAAATGTTCCTAAAAGTTCGGCAGCCTCTCGAAGATAAGTACAGACGTCTCTGTACCGATCCACAAGACTCTACTGAACCTGCTCATGACCGTTGAGTTCTATGTAACCCAGACTCTGATACCAAACTGTCACGACCCAAATCCCAAACCGGCCGTGATGGCGCCTATCGTGGAACTAGGCTAGCCAATAATCACATGTTTACAGTTCTTTAAAAATCCCAGCCAATTTCAAGCATTTCATAAAATATACAGAATTTACTAAATACATTAGGCCAATAAACAGTTCAACCAACCCCAAAACTCAGAGCCAACATGTCATGAGCATCTAAGAGAGATAAGCTAAAGGTATACTATTATAATACAAAACCTCCGAATAAATAGCTAGATACAACAAGAAGGGAAAACAGAGATGTTGCGGACGTTGAACAGCTACCTCTATATCCCGCACTCCGGCTCCGCGCGAAATAAACAGCTAAAGCTCGGTATCTGCACCTGAATCTGCACACAGGGGTGCAGGGAGTAATGTGAGTACACCAACTCAGTAGTAATGAAAATAAATCAAGCCTAAGCGGCAAGAAATCACATATAATCAATGTCATCAATTCACAATATACACAACCTTTCTTTCCAACAGTATAAACATAGATATATGAAGTCATCATGCCTTAAAACCAACTTCAGAAAAATCCTTTGAGAAATGTATATTTTCAACAACTTCAAACCGAAATATTTAGTGTGAAAATGAAGTAAATCATAAAGAGGCCCCTCGGGCAAACATATTTCATAATTTCACAGTGAAAGTGGTAAAATCATAAGTAGCCCATCGGGCAAAAACATGTATCATAATCAGCCCCTCGGGCATGCCTTACAATCATTGATAATCAGCCCCTCGGGCATACCTCACCATCACTCATAATCAGCCCCTCGGGCATACCTCACAGTCCCCCATGCCTCCCAATCACTCGTCACTCGGCACTCGGTGCGCTCACTGGGGGTGTGTGCAGACTCCGGAGGGGATCCTTCAGCCCAAGCGCTAATATCAAGCCACCTCGTGGCGTATCATATCCTCACAATCAGGCCCTCGGCCTCACTCAGCAGAACCTCTCAAAAGCCCCTCGGGAAAATCAGTAAAACAGGGTACTTGACCCAAAACATCATTTTTTTTAAAATCTCAAAGTAGTGTAAATCAGGCTGAGTTTCGAAAACAGTAAGCACAATGCGACTGAGTGAAATCATCAATAAATAGTGAGGAAAACATCAGTAAAAAGCCTCCAAGGGGTCTAAACAGATCGGCACGAGGCCCCAAACACGACATATAGCCCAAATATTTCAACAATCTTTAGAACATAATTTAACATAAGGTTTTGAGTAAAATATGCAACTCAATAGTTGCCGCAGAGAGGACCAAGTCCAATCCAAAAATCAGTGCACGCCACATACTCGTCATCCGACATGTGCGCCATTCTAAGATCAGTGAGAAATATATATTCCGGGGTTTCATACCCTCAGGACAAGATTTATAACCATTACTTACCTCTACCGGGCCACAACACTAGTCCGCTATGCTCTTGCCCCTCGAATTGGCTCCCGATTGCTCCGAATCTAGCCAAAACCAGTTCATCATTAATATATACTAAAGGAACACACCCCAATCGAAAACTATCAAATTATACAAAAATCTCGAAATTCGGCCAAACCCGAGCCCCGAGCCCACATTGCGGAATTCGATACATTTCACATCACTAGAAACCTCGTCCTCCCACGATTCTACACATACCAAAAACACCACAATCGGACCACAATTGCCTGCCCGAATTACCAAAAGAATTTTCCAATTCTCCACCCATTCTTCCCAACCTTTTCCTACTTTAATCCTCCAATTTACAAGCCTAATCCAAACAAAATAGCATAGAAACGATTTTAAACTCCCGGGAACTTACCTTCACTGAAGAACCACATATTCTCTCTTCAATTTGCCTTCAAATGATCTCCAATCGCATGCAACAATGGTGAAATGAATAAAATTTCACGGAGGTCTCTTTTATACTATTCTGCCCAGGATTTCCGCACCTGCGGACACTTAATCGCACTTGCGATCCCAGGTGCGCACCTGCGCAATCCCACTAACGGACCAATTTTTGCACCTACGGCCACTTTTCCGCACCTGTGGCTTTGCAGGTGCGGCCAACTCTTCGCACCTGCGCTTTTCCCCTACCTAGCCTCCTTTCGCACCTGCGGCTACCCATCCGCAGGTGCGGCCAACACCAGAAACTTACACCAGCAGCTATTTGCTGCAAATTTCCAAGTTCAAAACTCCGCCAACCATATGAAATCAACCCCGAGACCCTCGGGGCCCCAACCAAACATACCAACACACCCCATAGCATTGTTCCAACTTAGTCGAGCCTTAAAAACACAAAAAACAACATGAAAACACCGAAATTACATCAAATTCAAGCCTATGAACTTTGAAGCTTCCAAATTTTGCCAAGTACGCCGAAACCAACCAAAACACCTCCGATTGACCTGAAATTTTGCACACATACCCAAAATGACACTACGGACATGTTCCAACTTCTGGAAGCCCATTCCAACCATGATAGCCTATTTTCCACTGCCGACCGGAAAATGCCAAAAACTAACTTTCGTCAATTCAAGCCTAATTCAACACTGGACATTAAAACTTCATTCCGGGCACACTCCTAAGTTCAAAATCACCTAACAAAGCTATCCGAGCCATAAAATCCGCATTACGTGGTCGTTTACTAATAAGTCAAGTCTCAGTTGACTTTCTCAACTTTTAGGCTACTTTAGGAGACTAAATGCCTCAATTCTCTCCATGACCACTCTAGACCCAAACCAACTGACCCAACACAACAAAAACAGGCTAACAATATATGAAAAATGTAGAAATGGGGGAAACGAGGTAAATCTCACAGAACGACCGGCCGGATCGTTACAATATATATATATATATATATATATATATATATATTCTCAACTTCTAATTTTTCTAATCTCATATAAAGAGTACAAATTTTCGTACACTTAATTCTTAAAATGGTAAAAGAATAACTTTCTTTTCTTGTGAGAAAATATTTTCTACCTTTACAATAAGGAAAATCTCATAAACTTTCTCATATTATGTCTATAATTTAAAACATATACGAAAGTAGTAATAATATTAATAAATATATAAAATCATATTTTTCAAACCATTTTTTTACAAATATGTTCTACTCAAAATACCATATATATATATATATATATATATATATATATATATATATATGGTATTTTGAGTAGAACATATTTGTAAAAAAATGGTTTGAAAAATATGATTTTATATATTTATTAATATTATTACTACTTTCGTATATGTTTTAAATTATAGACATAATATGAGAAAGTTTATGAGATTTTCCTTATTGTAAAGGTAGAAAATATTTTCTCACAAGAAAAGAAAGTTATTCTTTTACCATTTTAAGAATTAAGTGTACGAAAATTTGTACTCTTTATATGAGATTAGAAAAATTAGAAGTTGAGAATATATATATATTTTTATATGAATNNATATATATATATATATATATATATATATATATATATATATATATATATATATATATATCGGTACGAAGGTTATTAACCTTAAGAGGTGTAACAGGCCGAGGGAGGGCACCGGCCCAAGGCAGGAGACGAGGGCGTCCCATAGCTGCCCCAGTTGCACCACCAGTAGATCCAGCAGAGGATCCTATTGTTGAGGAGCAGGGCGAGGTGCCAGCAGCAGATCCCGCCCTGGTGGAATTCATGACAACGCCGGGCTTCTAGGAGATTATGGGCCGTATGATGCGGTTCATGGATACTATGGCTCAGGTTCGTTTTTTCCAGCGGACCCGGCCACATCTCAGGAGGAAAGGGGAGCACAGATCCCTACTGCCCAGGCCCCAAGACATGCATCTATGGTATATCAGACTCCGGGTGCACTACCCGTGGATGAGGCCCAACCAGTTGCAGCAGTAGGACCAAAGCCCAGACCAGCTGCGGATGGTGATCCGCAGAAGTTATTGGACAGGTGGACTAGGCTACACCCTCCTGTCTTCGAGGGTGAGCGTCATGAGGACGCCCAGGATTCCATTGTTAGGTTCAGGGACAGACTGCACAACATAAGGATATTGGAGTCTCATGGGGTTGGCTTCACTACTTTCCACAGGGAGGACATGGCCCGTAGATGGTGGTCGTCTTATGTTCCTGGCAGGCCAACGGGTTCTCCTCCTATTACTTTAGAGCAGTTCACTCAGCTTTTCTTGGATAGGTATATCCCACCCTCCAAGAAGGAAGAGATGCGGTACCAGTTTGAGCAGCTTGAACAGGGTCAGATGTCAGTGACCGACTATGAGGAGAGGTTTTCTGAGTTTTCTCGTCATGTACTAATGATACTTCCTACTGACGTAGAGGGATTTATGAGGTTTTTTGCAGGGTTTCACTTTGGTATTAGGGCCAACATGGACCGAGAGGTTGAGATGGGGACTCCTTATCAGCTGGTAGTGGAGATTGCTCGCAGGATTGAGGGCTACCGTCTGAGGAGTAGAAAGCAGGGGCAGTAGGACAAGAGGGCACGGTTCTCTAGGGAGTTTAGAGGTGCCCCAGCTAGGGGCAGTGGTCAGTTTGGGATGGGCTAGCCCAGCAGGCCCCCATATTCAGCACCCCCACCGCCTCCTAGAGGTGCTCCAGTGAGGCCTTATTTAAGTGCGATGTCGGAGAGTTCTTATCGCCCACCAGCTATTCAGGGTTACTCCGGTGGGTATTCGGGTCATCAGGGTTCTTCTAGTGCTTATTTCAGTTCCATGTAGAGAGTTCATACCGTATCCCATCCATTCAGGGTTCCTCTAGTAGGTATTCAGCATATCATGGCCAGTCTTCAAGGCAGTTGTCTACGGTGCTGAGAGGTTGTTATGAGTGTGTAGATATGGGTCACATGAAGAGGACTTTCCCCAGGCTTCGGGGCAAGGCAGTGCAGCAGAGTCATCAGCCTATGATTACAACACCGGTTGTCCGGCCGCCAGATGCGGAGGATATATTGGTAGGGGCCATCCTAGAGGTGGAGGCCAGTCAGGGGGAGTTCAGCTAGCTACTGTTCAATCAGTTGGAGGCCATCCAGTCAGCGCTCCAGCTCGATTCTATGCTTTTTCGGCCAGATCAGATGCATTAGCCTCAGATGCCGTTATCACATGTATTATTTTCCTCTGTGGTAGGGATGCTTCAATATTATTTGATCCAGGGTCTACCTATTCATATGTATCATCTCTGTTTGCTCATTTCCTGGATGTTCCTTGTGAGTCCTTGGGTACTTCTATTTATGTGTCCACTCCTGTGGGCGATTCAATAGTTGTGGATTGTATCTATCGGTCCTGTATGGACACATTTTGTGGTTTCAAGACTAGATCGGACCTCCTAATACTTGATATGACCGACTTTAAAGTCATCCTAGGCATGGACAGATTATGTCCTTATCACTCCATCCTGAATTTCCATGCCAAGGTTGTTACTTTAGCCATGCCCGAGTTGCCGAGACTGGAGTGGAGGGGTTCATCTGTTAGTACATCTAGTCGGGTTATTTCTTTTTTGAAGGGACGTATGGTCGCGAAGGGTTTTTTGGCTTATCTAGCTTATGTAGGTTACACCACCGTAGAGTCTTCGACAATTGATTCAGTGCCAGTGGTTCAGGTGTTCGCCGATATGTCTCCAACTGACCTTCCAGTCATGCTGCCAGATCATGATATTGATTTTTGTAGTGGCTTGGCTCCAGGCACCCAGCCTATATCCATTCCACCGTACCGTATGGTTCCGAAAGAATTGAAAGAGTTGAAAGAACAGCTTAAGGAGTTGCTAGCTAGGGGGTTCATCAGACCAAGTGTATCACCTTGGGGTGCGCCAATATTGTTTGTGAAGAAGAAGAATGGGACCATGTGGATCTGCATTGACTACCGCCAGTTGAACAAAGTTACTATCAAGCACAATTGCATGTTGTCGTGCATCGATGATTTGTTTGACCAATTGCAGGGTGCTAGGGTGTTTTCTAAGATTAACCTGAGATCAGGGTATCATCAGTTAAAGATTCGGGACTCAGATGTTCTGAAGAGTGCCTTCCGTACTAGATATGGTCATTATGAGTTTCTTGTGATATCCTTTGGCTCGACTAATTCCCCAGCGACGTTTATGGATTTGATAAACAGGGTGTTCAGGCCTTATATTCACTCCTTTGTTATTATCTTCATTGATGACATCTTGATCTACTCATGTTGCTTGGCGGAGCACGAGCATCATTTAAGAGTAGTGCTCCAGACTTTACGAGGACAGAAGTTGTATGCTAAGTTCTCCAACTGTGAGTTTTGGTTGGATTCTGTGGCGTTATTGGGGCATTTTGTATCATGAGAGGGTATTAAGGTGGATCCCAAGAATATTGATGCGGTTTAGAGTTGGCCACTCCCTACTTCATCGATCGAGATCAGGAGTTTCTTAGGATTGGCAGGTTATTATCGCCGGTTTGTGGAGGGCTTTTCATCCATTGCAGCACCTTTGACTAGATTGACTCAGAAGGGTGCCCTGTTCCGATGGTTTGACGAGTATGAGGCGAGCTTTCATAAGCTCATGACAGCTTTGACCACAACACCAGTTCTAGTGTTGCCTTCTGGTTCAGGGATGTATATAATTTATTGCAACGCTTCACGCATTGGGTTGGTATATATATTGATGCAGGAGGGGCGAGTTATTGCACATGCTTCACGTCAGCTGAAAATTCATGAGAAGAACTACACCGTGCATGATTTGGAGTTGGCAGCAATTGTTCATGCTCTTAAGATTTGGAGGCATTACTTGTATGGAGTGTCTTGTGAGGTTTATACAGACCACCACAGCTTGCAGCACTTGTTCAAGTAGAGGGATGTTAATTTGAGGCAGTGTAGATGGCTTGAGTTACTGAAGGACTATGACATCACCATTCTTTATCATCCGGCCAAGGCAAATATCGTCGCAGATGCCTTAAGAAGGAAGGCATAGAGTATGGCTAGCTTGGCATTCATCTCATAGAAGGAGAGGCCACTAGCTTTGGACATTCAGTCCTTGGCTAACAGACTTGTGAGGCTAGACATTTCAGAGCATGGTCGAGTTCTTGTATGTGTTGTTTCTCAACCTTCATTATTGGAGCAGATCGAGGCTCGGCGGTTTGATGATCCGCATTTGGCAGTTCTCATATAGACGATACTATAGGGTGGTGCCAAGGAGGTTTCTATTGGCGAGGATGGTGTTCTGCAACTTAAGGGTCCCCTATGTGTTCCTAATGTTGATGGCCTGAGGGAGGGGTTTATAGAGGAGGCACACAATTCATAGTATTCTATTCATCCAGGTGCTACAAATATATATTGTGACCTGAGGCAGCATTATTGGTGGGGGCGGATGAAGAAATACATAGTGGAGCATGTCGCTAGGTTCATAAATTGCCAGTAGCTTAAGTATGAGCACCAGAGGCCAAGATGCCTACTCCAGCAGATGACTATTCATGAGTGGGAATGGAGTGCATCACTATGGACTTTGTAGTTGGGTTGCCATGGACTTTGTGGAAGTTCGATGCAGTTTGGGTTATTGTTGACAAGTTGACCAAGTCGGCACACTTCATTCTAGTAGCCACAACTTACACTTCAGAGAGGTTGTCCTGTATTTACATTCGGGAAATAGTTCGGTTGGACGGTGTGCCTGTGCTCGTCATATCATATAGAGGCCCTCAGTTCATTGTGAATTTCTGGAGAGTCGTACAGAGCGAGTTAGGCACCCCCGTAGAGCCCAGCACAACATTCCATCCACAAACCGATGGGCAGTCGAAGTGCACAGTTCAGATATTAGAGGACATGCTCAGAGCATGTGTGATTGACTTTGGAGGGCAGTGGGATCAGTTCTTGACCTTGGCCGAGTTTTCTAACAACAACAATTATCAGTCCAACATTGAAATGGCTCCATTTGAGGCTTTATATGGTCAGCGATTTCGTTCTCCCATCGGGTGGTTTGAGCCTAGTGAGGCTAAGTTATACGGTAGTGATTTGGTAAAGGATGCCTTGGAGAGGGTAAAGTTGATTCAGGAGAGACTTCGCACGGCTCAGTCTAGATAGAAGAGTTACATGGATCAGAAGGCGCGTGATGTATCATTTATGGTCGACGAGAAGGTTCTCTTTAAAGTCTCACCGATGGAAGGCATTATGAGATTCAGGAAGATGGGAAAGTTGAGCCCAAGATTTATAAGTCCATTTGAGGTGTTGAGGCGAGTAAGGGAGGTTGCTTACGAGCTTGCTCTACCTCCTTGTTTATCGGGTGTTCATCAAGTTTTTCAAGTATCCATGCTTCGGAGATACCACGCCGACTTATCCTGTGTGTTAGACTTCAGTACCATTCAGCTAGATGAGAGGTTAGGCTATGAGGAGGAGCCAATTTCTATAATTGATAGGTAGGATCACCAGTTGAGGTCTAAGAGGGTTTCCATTGTGAAGGTCTAGTGGAGAGGCCAACCAATTGAGGGGGCGACCTGGGAGCCCGAGGAGGACAAGCGAAGCAGATATCCAAACTTGTTCAGCACTCCAGGTATGAATCTAGACCCGTTCGAGGACGAATTTTTGTTTAAGCGGTGGAGAATGTAACGACCGGATCGGTTGTTTTTCTTTCTATAACCCCATGACCTTAAATAAGACTTCCCGTACTTGCTTTTATTGATTGACGACTTGCGGGGATGGTTGGTTCGGGGTTTGAAAGCGTTTAGGTTGAAATCGGAACACTTGGTTCCTTAAGGTTGGCTTAAAAGGCCAAGTTTGACTTCGGTCAACATTTTGAGTGAACGACCTCAGAATCGGGATTTGACGGTTCCAGTAGGTTTTTATGATTATTTCGGACTTGGGTGTATTTTCGGAACAGATTTCGGATGACCCAGGAGCCTTTCGGCGCCAAATAGTGAAAGTTGGATTCTTGAAGGTTTTAGAAGTCCTATAAATGTGGTTTGGAATGTGTTTCGGTGATATCCAGGTCCAAACGGAATTCTGAGACCAGGAATAGTTTCGTAGTGTCATTAAATACTTTCACGTAAAATATGGTATCATTTCGAGTAGTATAAGTACGTTTCGGGACATTGGAAGTAGATTGAAGAACTTAAAGTTCATAAGTTTGATTCAATTTGTTTTAGGGTGTGATTCTTAGTTTTAATGTTGTTTCAGGCTTTCCAAAAGTTTGAGCGAGTCTGCTTTATTATTTTGGAACTTGTTGGTATGTTTTGACGGGGCCTCGGGAGCCCTGGATGACATTCGGACGTCGTGCGAGTCGAGTCCAAGCTCAAAATAAGTTGTTGGTGCACCAGTTTTGATGCAACCGCACCTGCAGTTGGGCAGCCGCAGGTGCGAGCTCACAGGTGCGGGCGAAGCTGGGTGGATTCAACCTAAAGTCAGAGCCCAGGTTCCGCAGATGCGGTCCCTTTTTCACAGAAGCGGGACTGCAGGTGCGTACACTTGTCCGCAAGTGCGATCCCTGTCAGGTCAGCCCTTTTCGCAGATGCATACACTGGTCCGCAGAAGCGAGACCGTAGGTGCGGTCCACTCGCCACATGTGCGAAAATCACTGAAGGCAGTGACCTTTATTTAATACGGGACTTTGTCATTTTTGACTCACTCCACTCAATACTTGGCCGATTTGGGAGCTTCAAAAGGGGAGATTTCAACCTAGCTTTGTGAGGTAAGTAATTTCTATATAATATGAGGCTAAAACATAGTTTATGGGTAGATTACAACATGTAAATTAGTGATAATTATGGGTTTAGAGTAAAAGCTAGGGTTTTGATAAAAATAAGATATAACCACGAAGTTTGTTATGGAACGTAGTAAAAATCACTTAATCTTGATCCTTAGGTTATGGGTAACGATTTCCTTCAAAAGTTTTCGGAATCCGGGCACGTGGTCCTAGGGGCGGATTTTAGGAATCTTGTAATTTGGGTTGGGTAATCACTCTAATAAGGGAAGTGTGAACTTTGAAGCCTATATTGATTAGATTTTATCTTATTTTAATAGTTTTGGATTGTCCGGCTCCGGTTTGAGAGTTTGAGAGCATTCTTGAGCTCAAAAAATTAAGCTTCGGCGGTAAGGTAAGTCTCATTTCTAACCTTGTAAGAGGGAATTATCCCCATAGGCGAAATAATTGAATATGTGTTTTAATTGTGGGGGCTACGTATGCACGACGTGACGAGAGTTTTTGTCTAGCTACTATTATGCTTAAGTCCAGGTAGTATAGGACCCAAAATCATGCCTTACTTGCCATACTTAAACTTTATTGTCAAATTAAATTTCTTACATCATATCGAACTTGGTAAATAAATTTTGAAATGGTTAAATATCATTTTCTTGACCGTTAAAGAGAAGTTGATATTTCTTGAGTAATTGTTTCTTGTTGAATTCTTGGCTGCCTGCTTGATGTGCTTAATTGTATTTGACAGCGTCGCATGGATGATTCACGAGTGAGGTAATAGATGCATCTATGGTTCACGCTGTCCGACCCTCTAGCAGTGCACAGTTTATTATCTTGTTGGATCGGGTCGTATGTCCTTGGCATTATCTACGCATGTCATTTTCTTGGCACTCTCTTTTAGTTGAACTGCTTAAAATGCCTCGAAATATAAATTGTTAACTGAAATGATGGAAATTGAAATTTATATTTATGGAAATACTTGTCACTTCCTATTATTTTCTGTTATTTATTCTTGATATCTATGCTTAGCCTCACGCGTAATTATATTGTTTTGGCCCTAGTAAGTGTCAAGTCGACCCTCGTCACTACTTACTTCGAGGTTAGACTGGATACTTACTCGGTACATATTTTTTAAGTACTCATACTACACTTCTGTACTTAATTGTAGAGGATCTGAGGCAGGTGCATCTTGCTACCCGTCTGGTGCGCGTCCGTGATATTTAGACCGAGATTCCACGGTGAGCTGCTCCCTTCTGATGTCGTTCAACAGCGTGTTGGAGTCTCTCTTTTGTTTTTGACTGTCTATTCTATTTCAGACAGTAGGGTGGATATATATTCTTTTGTACATTCTACCAGATGCCCACATGCTTGTGACACTAAACACACATTAGTAGACTATTCTTTTGGGGTGTAATCACGTAATTATGACTTCTTCTGGCTATTTCAGTTTAAATTGCCTCAGTTATTCATTATTTATCGAACGCCATGAATTTAAGTTAAGTAAACATTGGGAATGTTTGGTAAAATAAATGGAACCCATTAGTTGATTAGTGTTGGCTTGCCTAACATCAGTGTTGGGCGCCATCGCGACCTAAATTGGAAATTGGGCCGTGACGACATGCTTGCAAAATTTATGTCTTGATCTTAGAAAATTGATTTTGTCTTGAATTGGATAACTCAGATAAAGATACTTTTTGTGGATGAACATAGAATTGAAACACCTTAAAATTAAGCATGACCCAAATTTACATGGAACCAAGTGGTCATACCCATGAATATTTGGGATCTCTATTTCCAAAGCATTGTGAACATCGGGCTTAAGAAACATGGTCAAAAGTTTGGCACTAACGGATGGAATGTATTTTTCAAAAGAAGTTGTAATCCAAAAATTTGAAATGGATCAGTTAGTGTTGAAATGTACTTTCCTACACCAAAAGGGGAAAGTTTCCCAAATTGACAAGGTTCATTCACCATGAAGAAAGTATTGTGCATACAAATTTATGCTGGACAAGACCACGAAGGCAAATATGTCCATCAATGTTGTGATTGCGAATTGATAGTATGGTTGGTGTTCTTGAGGGTGGGAGGCCCTTTTTCTTCTATCCAAATACTTTACGTCCTTGTCACTCTCTTTGAATCTGTATCATTTTCATTGAACCCCTCTCTTGGAATCAAGTTTAGAGTCAAAAGTCCCAAAAAAAGGTATGTGTCCCAAAACGTACAAACTGGGAAACTGTTAGAAAGTTAAAGTCGAAAGAAAAAAAAGTTCAAAATAGTTCCCCAAAAAGGAAAATAAAAAGGAAAAAATCTTTAAAAAAAAAAGATGCAAAAAGAAGAAATTGGTGAAAAAAATAACCAATCATTAGGTTAGATAGTTGAACTATGTTTGACCTGATTCCTTTAAAAGGTTTTGTAGGCAGCCTTACTCTGAGATTCAGTCCAACCAAAAAAAGTCCCCAATATCTTAAACTGGGAAAAATATTTTGTTTTTATATTTGAAAGAGTCGGTTCCAAGAGTTGTAAGTGTATACCCCCATCAAATTGGGTTTGTTTTAAGCCTTCATGTCGTCCTTCCTTTCTAACCATATCCAAAATCTTCAAAATAAGGTCTTACTAATGAGTTCGAGAATGTCAAGTGAAGCACAAAATGGGTAATGGTTATCATAAGACAAATGTCACTTGCTCAAGGAATTAAATGAAAAGAAAATAGAAAAAGCAAAAAAAAGAGAAAGGAGAATTGGCACCACTAGTTAAAAGTAAGTCGTGAAGTTGATGTAAAGAATTGGCACGAACAAGCCCAACTTCAAAGTCCATAAGAATGGTAAAAGAAAGATTAGATCAGTTTGGTAGATCAAATTTTTGAGTCCAAAATGCATGTCATGATCATTAAGGCTAATTACTGAAAAAAATATTCATTTTTCCTTCCCAAATGGGGAATTTCTTGTTAGATATTGTGTCTTTGCACTGTGTCCTTTTTTTTTGAGTCATTCCTCATCAAAACGAGCAAGAAAAGATTTCAAAATTTGCTACCAGCTTTTCCGTTGCATAAAGCAAATGCTAGCCAACAAACATAAGATAACACTATCAAAGGAGTAACATGAATAATCAGTTGTTAAAGTCAACACGTCTTAAGAATAGCAGCCTACTTGGCTAAGCAAACAAAGATATTACCGCAAGGTTAATCATGGGTTCCCTGTAGTACTGAACAAATACTATGGGTGTATAAAATACGCAAAAGGCACATATCCAGATGTAACTCTCTCTGGCAGACAAATTGCTTAAAAGAAAAAAGCCATTCAAGATTCTGGAAAAAAGATACCAAAGAAAAACAATCCTTTTTGGGATAAGGTTGATGGAGCAATGGTAGTGGGCACGAAACAATCTAGGAGCAAAGGCCTCTTCAAAGAATTTCCCCTACTCGTGAAGAGATGTCAACGTTGAACATCGCCACACTTTTTGAAGTTAATGTCGATGATGTTGCATCAGGGGATGTGCCTGCCATTCACTCTGATAATTTTATCTCTGCATCTCCACCTTGTCCTTAGAATATGAAGCAACAGTCTAAATGACCTTATCCTCATAATACGGAGCAACAGTCTAAACGACCTTATCCTTAGATTACGGAGCAACAGTCTAAACCGAGTTATGATCCTTCAGCGCGCATTGATCTATTGAATGCTGAAGTTGAGAAGTTGAGGAGTGTTGTTGGAAAGGTACTGTAACTTTAGCTTTTCTATAGTTTATCGGTACTTTTTGTATATACATGATTTTTTGGTTATAAACATGGTTGTTGATTTACTTCTATTGTTTTTGTTATTTTTAGTTGTAGTTGACTGATACAGTTACGACACTCAACAGTTATGTAGTTTCTTCCTTTGAAAAAATGTTCAATTTTTTGAATATGAAGGAAACCAAGCAAACGAGGGAGGAGCTTCCTGATTCTAAGGTAATGTTTTACTGATAAAACAAAATCACTCAATAGTTATGGCTTCTCTGAATCATCACTCAAAAAGTTATGCCTTCTCTTTTTATAGATTCGTCAGTGCATGTCTAGTGAAAATACATCTAGTCTCGGCGAATATGATGGCTATCAATATGATGTTGTTCCTGACTTTGTCAAGCAAGTGAATCAAGATAGCGCGCTAGCTGACCAAACAGATTTAGGTGTCAAAGCAAACGAGGGAGTTACTGATGGTGTTGATCATGGTATTCATTCTGGATTTTATCTATTTTGTCTGATTTTTCTTTTCTTTATTTTTATAGTTTTTTATTATTGGTTTTCTCTATCTAAGGGGAATCAGGTGATGTCAAGGGTGATACATTTTGGGATGACATTGGCGATAAAGATTTAGCTGCACTACAAATGTCGCAAATTGTGCTTCACATACCACCCATCATAGACGTAGAAGAGGATTACATTTCTCCGGAATAGTCGGTTCGACCTAAAATACCAAGAAAATATGCCAAATCTTCGTATTTGCCAGTTTTTTATTCAGGGGCTTCAGGATCGGTGCACAAGCTCATTTCTTATATCAAGCATACTATCACGATCGAAATTGATGATTTTGATCCCTTGTCGCCATTGGCCAGAGAGTTTTGTGCGTTTGTTCATAATGGGATGGATACGAGGCGTAGGTAGCTTAAATTTATTTAAGCTTTCATGTTCTGATTTTATACTTGTCAATAAAGGTAGTTCTGATTACTTTTTATTTTTTATGATTTGAAGCGCAAAAAATATTTATACTAATGAAGTAAATAAGCTTGCGGAAGCTTTTACTTTTGGCTCGTGTCATGTGACTACGGAGGATTGGTTCCACTCACTTGGGTATTGTGGTCGACCTTTTATTGACACGGTATTTAATAAATTTCTACCCTAATGCCTTTTTATATTTGTTGTGTATCTTTATTGTTTGAGACCCCCATAGTGTATACATAACTTTGTATAATCAAATACAATATTTTTGTATAAGTACGGTATAAGATTGTATAAGATTGTATAAGCTTCTATAAATATGTACAACTCTGTATAATAGTGTATAAATTTGTATATTTAAAAAAATCTGCATCATATATTGATTCTTTTTTAGTACTTTGAATCATTTAGTAGTGATGGTTATTTTTGTTTTATTTTTCTTGTCTCAACACTTTGATGTCCTATTTTACTATTTGAAGAAGAGGGGAAAATATGTGTCGAATGTTGCCATGTGGTTTACTACAATCGACTTTGCCTTTGGTAATAAAAATCAACTCACTGTATAAAGATTTCAAAGTGAAGAAAGATCCTTCAGTGATTCCTGAAGGGCATGAAATAGAAGAGTACATTAAAGGGTATTATTGTGATGCAAATGTAGCATGGCACACTGTTGACCACGTCTTATTCCCTATTTATGTCAAGCGCGGAAGAGCAAAATTGGGCCATTGGTTTTTGGGGTTGTTTACGTTCATATATAGGTGCATCCACATTTATGACTCTAACCGCAGAGCAATTAATGATAGACTTGCTTTGGATGCTGCATTACCTTATGCAATTTTGATACCTTATTTCTTGAAGAGTTCTGATTTTTATGTCGAGAAGAAGGGCATTGATTGGAACAATGGTGCATATGCCGATAAATCACATTCTGATGCTTTGCAGATTAATCTGGTTAATAATGTGCCACAACAAATCAAATGGTAGGTTAATCTCAGTTGTTTTACTATTTTACTATTTGTGTACCTATTAACAGTAACATACAGAGAATCTGATTTTTTTCAATTACTGTGATTGTGGTGCTTTTGTTGCTGGCTTTGCTGAGTATTTCATCCTGGATAAGGAAATTCAAAAAGATAATTTTGACATTGAGACACTTCGCACCTGGTGGGGATCTTTGTTGTGGGATTATGGAAGGATAAAACAACAGTCCGGTGCAATTAGTGGTGATGAAATCACAGGGAGGCTTTTCAGGAAGAAAATGAAGGGACGACCGAGAAAGTAGTTCTGTTTTTTTCATTTAACGTAGTTTTTCTATGTATCAGGAGTTGTTGCCTAGTTTTGTCTAAGTACTATTCTTCTACTTGTGAGATAACTTTAAAGGATATTATAGATGATTTTATTTTTGTGTAATTTGTGATAGTCATTACACATTGTTGATGTGAATGAATTACATTTTAATGAATATTTCAGTTGCTTTTTCCTTTAACAAAGTATGTATTTTCGTTGTTGTTGCAGTTTTGTCAATGTTGCAGTGTTTATACATATGTATACAATAATATACATATTTATACAATTTTATAAAAACTTATACTCTCATGTATACATATAATAACATTGATTGTTTGCAGTTCTGTTTTGCACTTGTACAACCTATCAATATATTTATCACCATTAAAAACATCAACACATTATTATTGAATAATCAAAACATGTATAATGAAACATATTTAACATAATTGCAAAATATAGTGTAAATTGTAATTCTTTATTGACATTTGTAACTCAATTGCTTGTGAAACATAACTACTCAACATTTGTAACTCTATTGTTTGTGAAACTTAACTACTCAACATGACAATATATGTAATAGGAAGCGTTATGTTTCCAACTATTTATTTTGGTCGATTCCTACATGTTTTTCTACTGTGACAACTTTGTCCACACACAGAACATGAAAACGCCCTCTTAAACTCTTTCTCTGAAGCAGGTTTGAGTCTTTCCTTTGTTGGCCTTCCTACATTTCCTCTCCCTTTAGGTGGTAGGACCACATCTTCCAGCACCTCTGTTGGTATTACCCATAAACTCTCATCTGGCGTCGAATTCACTGGAAATTCATAAGTTCTAAGGAGGTTATCCTTCATGTAGTAAAAAGAGCAATACTGGCCAGTTTTCAGCTGTTGGTTCTTCAAAACCGCCCAAGCATGTGGACATGGAAGTTCATCCATTTGAAATTTGCCGCAACTGCATGTTCCCTCTTCAAGGCACACTATGTTTCGCCTAACCCCTTCAAGCACAGTATATAACTGCTCCGTAGCAGGCCACACCTGCAAAAAAATTTTAAAAAAAAAAGTTAAAGCACATTATACATTATTATATAGAGTTATACATCCTTATAGAATTAGTAAAATTCAAGTCAGCAATGCCATGCATCATTGTATTTGATTCGTTTTACTGTCATTTGCTCTGATGCAATCAGATTTTCTCAAAGGAGTTTGTCGTACTTTTCGCCAAGCTCTGTAGATGTCTCCATTGCACCTTTTCTGTTTTTGTTGTTCCACTGTTGTAGCAAATTTGTCATGTACTCCAAAATCGCATTTCTGGTAACTCTCTAGCATCTTTGTTCGATGCATTAATTGACTCTGCAATATTGGAAGTCATTACCATTGACCTTTTCACTTTGGAGTATGCCCTAGACCACCTTTCGTATCCAATTTTGAACAAGTAAGGTTGCACCCTCGGATCAATTTTGCACATCTCTGTCATATGGTAGTCAAATTTCTCTATCGTGTAAGCTCTAGCCAAAGCGAAGAATATATTCTTCAATTGTTTGTGATGTTTCTTGAATGTGAGCTTGACATTCTTCCACAAGTGAAACATGCAAATACAATATGAAACTTCTGGGTACACAACTTTTGTGGCATTGAAGTGGCTTTCATTTCTATCTGAAACTATACACATCCCTTCCCTAACACCAAGAGTACCCTTTATCTGGACGAAGAACTACTCCCAAGATTTATTATTCTCTGAATCTACAATTGCATATTCAAATGGAACGATTTTTCATACAAACTAGATATTAGGATTCAGACAATTATACAAATCTTATACACATTTATACACGAATATACAACTTTATACCTACTACAAATTTTATAAAAACAGCAGCTCTGAAATCCTATACATGAAACTACAACATTATACGAACTGTAGAAACAAGGTAGATGCAGTCAACTCACCAGCCTCATCCTGTGTGCAAGCAGTCAATATGGTACCCTTATATGTTGCTTTAAGGAAACTTCTGTCAACAACCATTATCGGTCTGCAATGTTCCCAACCCCTGATAGATGCATATAATGAAACATATGCATAAAGAACGCACCCATCTTCTGATTTATGCATTGTAACCGTTCCTGGATTTGTATGCTCCAACATATACAAATACCTCGGCAACTCCTTACATGAATCGCTCGGATTTTGTAACGACCCGGCCAGTCTTTCCATGAGATTTACCCAATTTCCCCTATTTCTGTATTTGTTATGTATCGCTATACTGTTTTTGATATGTTGGGTCAGTTGGTTTGGGTCCAAAATGGTTATGGTGGGAGTTTAGGCATTTAGCCTTTTAAAGTAGCCAAATAGTTAAGAAAGTCAACTAAGAGTTGACTTACTGGTAAATGACCTCGGAATGTGGATTTTATGGCTCGGATAGCTTCGTTAGGTGATTTGGGACTTAGGAGTGTGTTCAGAATATTTTTGTAATGTCCCGTGTAGAGTTAGGCTTGAATTGGCGAAAGTTAGTTTTTGGCAATTTCCGGTCGGCATGGGAAAATAGGCTATCGGGTTCAAAATGGAATTCCAAAAGTGGGAACAAGTTCGTAATGTCATTTAGGATATGTCTGCAAAATTTCAGGTCAATCGGAGTTGTTTTGGATAGTTTCAGCGTCGATGGTGGATTTTGGAAGTTTCAAAGTTCATAGGCTTGAATTTGATGAAAATTTGGTGTTTTCGTGTTGTTTTTGGTTTTTCGAAGGCTCGACTAAGTTAACACTATGGGGTGTGTTGGTATGTTTGGTTAGGGCCCCGATGGGCTCGGGATTTATTTCGGATGGTTGACGGGAAATTTGGAGGACTTTGGTAACTCTGCAGGTTGCTGTTGTTGGTGTTTTTGCACCTGCGGAAAGGGAGCCGCAAGTGCGGTTCCGCAAGAGCGGATTGGGCTCTGCAGGTGCGAGATTTGGTTGAGTGGGGATTGGTCCGCAGGTGCGAGGAATTTTTTGCACCTGCGATGTCGCAGGCACAGAAAGAGCATCGCACCTGCGAAGCCGCAAGTGCGGAGAAGTGGCCGCATGCGCGAGATTGGCCCGTTAAGTGAGATTCCGCAGGCGCGCACCTGGGACCGCAGGTGCGGTTCCGTAGGTGCAGCTAATAGTCCGGAGGAGCGGAAATGATTGGGCAGAAATAGTATAAAAGGGCCCTCCGCAAAAATTTCTTATGTTTCATCATTTTGCATGCGGGAGGAGCCCTTTGAAGGCGATTTGGAGAAGGAAATTCAAGATTCTTCAGTAAAGGTAAGTTCTTTGGTTTCTAACATCGTTCATATGCTATTTTTTTCGGATTAGGCTTGAAAATTTAAGGATTTGAGTAGGAAAAGGTTGGGAAGAAGGGGGTGGAGAATTGGAAATTCTTTTAAGGTTTTGGGTAGGCAATTGTGATCCGATTTTGATGATTTTTGTATGAGTAGAATCGTGGGAGGACGAGGTTTCTAGTGATGTAAAAATTATCAAATTCCGAGATGTGGGTCCGGGGCTCGGGTTTGGCCGAATTTTGAGATTTTATTGTAATTTGATAGTTTTTGATCGGGTTGTGTCCCTTGGTTATATATTGATGATGTTAAACTTATTTTGGCTAGATTTGGAGAAATCAGGATCCAATTTGAGGGGCAAGTGCATTGTGGACTAGTGTCGCGGCTCGGTAGAGGTAAGTAATGGTTATAAATCTTGTCCTGAGGGTATGGAACCCCGGACTACATATTTTCTCACTGATTTTAGAAAGGCGCACATGTCGGATGATGAGTATGTGGCGTGTACTGATTTTTGGATTGGACTAGGTGCTCTCCGCGGCAACTGATAAGTTAAAGATTTGTGAAATATTTGGGCTATAAGCCGTGTTTGGGGCTCGTGCCGATCTGTTTAGACCCTTTGAGGACTATTTACTGTTGTTTTCCTCACTATTTGTTGATGATTTTACTCAGCATCATGGTGCATACCGTTTTTATTGAAACTCAACCTGATTTACACTACATGAGCATTAAAATGATATTTTCGGGTCGAGTACCCTATTTTACTAATTCGCCCGATGGGCCTTTTGAGTGGTTCCACCGAGTGTGGTCGAGGGCCAAGAGTGATGGTGAGGTGCTGAGTGATATTAGCGCTTGGGCTGAAAGAGCCCCTCCAGAGTCTGTACACACCCAGTGATTGGGAGGCATGAGTGACTGTGAGGTGCTGAGTGATTGTGAGGTGCTGAGGAATTGTGAGGCATGCCCGAAGGGCTGATTATGAAACATGTTTTTACCCGAGGGGATACTAATGATTTTATTACATTCATTTGAATACCAAATCCTTTGTTTTAAAGTTGTTAAATATGTACATTCTTTAAAGGACTTTTATGAAGTTGATTTTTAAGGCGTGATGATTTTGTATATCTATGTTATACTATTGGAAAGTAAGGCTGTGTATATTGTGACTTGATGGCAATGATTTTATGTGTTTCCTTGCTACTTAGACTTGATTTATTTTCATTACTACTGCGTTGGCGTACTCATATTACTCCCTGCACCTCTGTGTGCAGATTCAAGAGCAGATATCGAGCATTAGTCTTTATTCAGTAGCGGAGCGGGATTTGTGAGATATAGAGGTAGTTGTTAAGCGTTCGCAGCATCTCTGTTTTCCCTTCATGTTCTATTTAGTTTTGATTCGAAGGTTTTGTATTATAATAGTTTATTTTTGCTTATTTCTCTAGATGCTCATGACATGTTGGCTGTGGATTTTGGGGATGGAAGTACTGTATAAAATTGGCTAATATATTAAGAAATTTTCAGTATATTTTTATGAAATGCTGAAACTTGAATGGGATTTTCAGAAGAAATTGTGAACATGCGATAGTCGGCTAGCGTAGTTCCACGATAGGCGCCATCACGGCCAGTTAGGATTTAGGGTCGTGACAGTTTGGTATTAGAGCCCTAGGTTGCCTAGGACTCAACGGTCATGAGCAGGTTTAGTAGAGTCTTGCGGATCGGTATGGAGACATCTGTACTTATCTTCGAGAGGCTGCCGAACTCTTAGGAAACATTTCTATCTTTCTTGAACTCTTTCGTGTTGATCTATTGATTCTGGAAATCTAAACTTACGTTGTTTCATTCTCTCACAGATGGTAAGGACACGCCATACCGATCAGAGTGACCATTCACCGGCTAGACCAGCGAGAGGTCTAGGCCGCGGTCGAGGCCGTGGTAGAGGTAGGGTCCAGCCCGTGCAGCAGCCGGGGCAGTGCCTCAGGATCCCCCTATCGATCATGATTAGGTTCCCGCAGATGGTGTCCCAGCGAGACAGGCTCAAGCACCAGCAATGCCTATGGTTATTCCGGGTCTTTAGGAGACCCTGTCTCAGATATTGTCAGTATGCACCGGTTTGGCTCAGGTCGTTGCCATGTCTTCTACTTCCACAACAACTCAGGCCGGGGGAGGCAACCAGACTCAAGCTTCTCGGGCACCTGAGCAGGCTACAGAGGGTATTCAGGCACCGGGAGCAGCCCTAGCTTAGCCAGTTGCTCCAGTTTAGGATTATGTGGTCCCTGCTATGCCTGAGGACGAGCAGCGCAGGTTGGAGATATTCAGCAGACTTCAGCCTCCGACATTCAGCGGTATAGAGGGCGAGGTTGCCCAGGGATTTCTAGATAGGTGCCAGAGGATACTGCGCATCGCGGGTATTTTGGAGGCTAGTGGGGTCTCATTTGTTATATTTCAGTTTGCGGGTGCTGCCTTTACCTGATAGGAGTCTTTCGAGAGGCGTAGACCGGTTGGTTCATCACCTCTTACCTGGCAGCAGTTCTCTAGGATCTTTTTGGAGAAGTATGTTCCTCAGTCCCAGAGAGAGGAGCAGTGCATGCAGTTTGAGCAGCTGCGCCAGGGAGAGTTATCAATCACTCAGTATGAGATGAGCTTTTCTGAGTTGGCCAGGCATGCTTCTGAGATTATCCCTACTGATAGGGAGAGGGTGAGGAGGTTTGTAGATGGTCTTCCTTATCAGCTTCGGTTATTTATGACTCGGGAGAGAGTATCGGGTGCTTCATTCAAGCAGGTTGTTGACATAGCTCGAGACATTGAGTCTGTTCGCCGCCAAGAGCGGGAGGAGAGGGAGGCCAAGAGGCCTCGTGGTTTGGGCAGTTCCAGTGGTGCTCCCTTCAGGGAACAGTTTCAACAGGGTAGGGGTCGTTCATTCAGGCCTCCTCAGTCAAGCCGCCCAGCATATAGTGGTGCATCTTCGGGGCAGGGTCCCCGTGGTTCTCAGTCAGGCTGTACTTCATTTGGTGCCCTCCCAGCTCAGAGTGCAGCTCGAGCCCCTCCAGTTCAGGGTTCTTCTATGCAGGAGTGTTCCAGTGGTCGTACGGGTGCTAGGGGTTTCTATTAGTCCCCGCCTCCAGCTTCAGGTAGTTGTTTTGAGTGTGGAGAGTTTGGGCACGGGTGGAGGCAGTGTCCCTGCCGTTCTGGTAAATCTTCTCAGTAGAGAGGCCAGCCCTCGACTGCAGCTCCAGTTACTTCACCACCGCCCAGGCAGCCAGGTGTGGTGGTCAGACAGCCAGAGGCCGCCCTAGATGGGGAGGTCGAGCAGGGGGAGGTCAAGCTCGCATGTATGCATTTCCAGCCAGGCCGGATGCCATGGCCTCAGATTCCGTGATCGCAGGTATTGTTTCAGTCTGTTGTCGTGATGCCTTAGCTTTATTTAACCCTAGTTCTACATATTCCTATGTTTCTTCGTATTTTGCCAATTTTCTGGATGTGCCCCGTGAGTCCCTAGTCACCTATGTTCATGTATCGACTCCGGTGGACGATACTATTGTTGTGGACCGTGTGCATCGGTCGTGCATTATATCTATTGGGGGTTTGGAGACCCGAGTGGACATACTATTACTCAGCATGGTTGATTTTGACGTGATATTGGGCATGGATTGGTTATCTCTGTGCCATGCTGTTCTTGATTGTCACGCTAAGACCGTGACCTTAGCTATGCCGGGGTGTTCGAGGGTTGAGTGGAGAGGTTCTTTCGAGTATATGCCTAGCAGGGTGATTTCTTACCTGAAGGCTCGGCGCATGGTTGAGAAAGGGTGTTTATCTTATTTGGCCTTTGTGAGGGATGTCGGTGGTGAGACTCCCGCTATTGATTCAGTCCCTTTGGTCCGTGACTTTCTGGATGTGTTTCATGCAGACATGCCAGGCATGCTACCTGACAGGGATATTGATTTTTTTATTGACCTGGTGCCAGGCACTAGGCCTATTTCTATTCCACCATATCGTATGGCACTAGCGGAGCTAAAGGAATTGAAGGAGCAGCTTCAGGAGCTCCTGGATAAGGGGTTCATTCGGCCTAGTGTTTCACCTTGGGGTGCAACGGTGTTGTTCGTAAAGAAGAAGGATGAGTCCATGCATATGTGTATTAACTATCGGCAGTTTAATAGGGTTACGGTGAAGAACCGATATCCCTTTCCCCGCATTGATGATTTGTTTGACCAGCTTCAGGAAGCCAGAGTGTTTTCCAAGATTGATTTGAGATCTGGGTATCATCAGTTGAGGATTCAGGATCCTAATATTTCGAAGACTGCTTTCAGGACCAGGTATGGTCATTATGAGTTCTTGGTTATGTAATTTGGGTTGACCAATGCCCCAGCTGCATTCATGCAATTGATGAACAGCGTGTTTCAGCCTTATCTTGATTCCTTCGTCATTGTGTTCATTGATGACATCTTGGTTTATTCTCGTAGCCAGGAAGAGCATGCTCAGCATTTGAGAGTTGTGTTACAGAGGTTGAGGGAGGAGAAGCTTTATGCGAAATTCTCCAAGTGTGAGTTTTGGCTTGGTTCGGTAGCTTTCTTGGGGCACGTGGTGTCTAGTGAGGGTATTCAGGTTGATCCAAAAAATATTGAGGTGGTGCAGAGTTGGCCCAGACCGTCCTCAGCTACAGAGATTAGGAATTTCCTTGATTTGGCAGGTTATTACTGTCGCTTTGTGGAGGGATTCTCTTCTATTTCTTCGCCTTTGACTAGATTGACCCAGAAGGGTGCTCTATTCAGATGGTCTGATGAGTGTGAGGAGAGCTTTCAGAAGCTCAAGTCAGCATTGACTACAGCTCCAGTACTAGTTTTGCCTGCTGGTTCGGGTTCTTACACAGTTTATTCTGATGCTTCTAGAGTTGGCTTGGGATCGGTATTGATGCAGGATGGTAGGGTGATTGCCTACGCGTCTAGGAAGTTGAAGGTGCACAAGAAGAATTATCCAGTGCAGGATCTTGAGTTAGCTGCCATTGTTCATGCCTTGAAGATTTGGCGGCATTATTTGTATGGAGTGCAGTGTGAGATTTTCACTGATCATCGCAGTTTGCACTATCTGCTAGGGCAGAAGGACTTGAATATGCGTCAGAGAAGATGGTTAGAGCTCCTCAAGGATTATGACCTCACTATCTTATATCATCCAGGGAAGGCCAATGTAGTGGGCGATTCCTTGAGTCGCAGAGCAGAGAGTTTGGGGAGTTTAGCCTACCTTCCAGTAGCAGAGCGGCCATTAGCCCTTGATGTTTAGGCCTTAGCAGGTCAGTTGGTGAGATTGGATCTATCAGAGACCCCACGGGTATTGGCTTGTGTAGCCTCCAGGTCTTCTCTTTACGATCAGATTAGAGCACGCCAGTATGATGATCCACATTTGCTTGTTCTTCAGGACAGGGTCCGTCGCGGTGATGCCAGGGATGTGGTTATTGGTGATGATGGGGTCATGAGGATGCAGGGCCGGATTTGCGTGCCCAAGGTAGATGTGCTTCGAGATTTGATTCTAGTGGAGGCTCATAGTTCGCGGTATTCCATCCATCCGGGTGCCGCGAAGATGTATCGGGATTTGAGGCAGCATTATTGGTGGAGGAGGATGAAGAAGGATATTGTGGAGTTTGTGGCTCGGTGTCTCAACTGTCAGCAAGTCAAGTATGAGCACCAGAGAGATTGCTTCAGAGATTTGATATTCTGGAGTGGAAGTGGGAGCGGATCACCATGGACTTCGTAGTTGGACTCCCACGGAATTTTAGGAGGTTTGATGTTATATGGGTTATTATGGATCAGCTGACCAAGTCCGCACACTTCATTCCTATTGGTACTACTTATTCTTCGGAGAGGTTAGCTGAGATTTATATCAGGGAGATTGTCACATTGCATGGGGTTCTAGTTTCTATCATTTCCAACAGAGGCACTCAGTTCACATCTCAGTTTTCGAGAGCCGTGTAGAGAGACTTGGGTACTCAGGTTGAGTTGAGCACAGCATTTCATCCTCAAACCGACGGGTAGTCGGAGCGCACCATTCAGATTTTGGAGTATATGTTGCGTGCTTGTGTGATTGACTTTGGTGGTTCATGGGATCAGTTTCTGCCACTAGTGGAGTTTGCATATAATAACAGCTATCAGTCGAGTATCCAGATGGCTCCGTATGAGGCTTTATATGGTAGGAGGTGCAGATCTCCGGTTGGTTGGTTTGAGCCGGGCGAGGCTAGGCTATTGGGCACANAGATGGCTCCGTATGAGGATTTATATGGTAGGAGGTGCAAATCTCCAGTTGGTTGGTTTGAGCCGGGAGAGGCTAGGCTATTGGGAACAGACTTGGTTCAGGATGATTTGAGTAAGGCAAAGTTGATTCAGGAGCGTCTTCGCACGGCGCAGTTAGGCAGAAGAGTTATGCGGACCGAAAGGTCCGAGATGTGTCTTTCATGGCTGGGGATAAGGTGTTGCTGAAGGTGTCACCCATGAAGGGTGTTATGAGATTCGGGAAGAGAGGGAAGCTGAGTCCCAGGTTCATTAGGCCATTTGAGGTGCTTCAGAGGATTGGGGAGGTGGCTTGTAGGCTTGCTATGCCTCCCAGTTTATCGAGTATTCATCCAGTATTCCATGTTTCGATGCTCTGGATGTATGTTCGTGACCCTTCCCATGTTTTGGACTTCAGCACGGTTCAGCTCGAGGATGATATGTCATATGTGGTGGAGCCAGTGGCTATTTTGGGTCGTTAGGTCAGGAAGCTGAGGTCTAAAGATAGAGCTTCAGTGAAGGTTCGGTGGAGAGGGCAGCTGGTGGAGGATGCCACCTGGGAGACCGAGCGGGTGATACGTGACAGATATCCTAACTTATTTGAGACTCCAGGTATGTTTCTAGACCCGTTCGAGGACGAACATTTGTTTAAGAGGGGGAGGATGTAACGACCCAGCCGGTCGTTCCGTGAGATTTACCTTGTTTCCCCTTTTTCTGCATTATTTTATATATCGCTATCCTGTTTTTGATGTGTTGGGTCAGTTGGTTTGGGTCTGGAATGGTTATGGTGGGAGTTTAGGCATTTAGCCTTTTAAAGTAGCCTAATAGTTGAGACAGCCAACTGCGAGTTGACTTATTGGTAAACGACCTCGGAATGCGGATTTTATGGCTCGCATATCTTTGTTAGGTTATTTGGGACTTAGGAGTGTGTTCAGAATATTTTCGTAATGTCCGGTGAAGAATTAAGCTTGAATTGGCGAAAGTTAGTTTTTGGAGATTTCCGGTCGGTAGTGGAAAATAGGGTATCATGGTCGAAATTGAATTCTAAAAGTGGGAACAGGTTCGTAATGTCATTTTGGATATGTCTGCAAAGTTTCAGGTCAATCGGAGTTGTTTTGGGTTGTTTCGGCATCGATGGTGGATTTTGGAAGTTTCAAAGTTTATAGTCTTGAATTTGATTTAAATTTGGTGTTTTCGTTTTATTTTTGGTGTTTCGAAGGCTCGACTAAGTTGGAATAACTCTATGGGATGTGTTGGTATGTTTGGTTGGGGCCCCGAGGGGCTCAGGATTGATTTCGGATAGTTGACGGGAAGTTTGGAGCGACTTTAGTAAATCTGCAGGTTGTTATTGCTGGTGTTTTCACACCTGCGGAAAGGGAGCCGCAGGTGCGGTTCCGCAGGAGCGGACTGGGCTCCGCAGGTGCGAGATTTGGCTGAGTGGGGAGTGGTCCGCAGGTGCGAGGACTTTGTCGCACCTGCGATGTCGCAGGCACAGAAGGAGCATCGCACCTGCAAAGCCGCAGGTGCGGAGAAGTGGGCGCAGGCGCGGGATTGGCCCGTTAAGTGAGATGCCGTAGGTGCGGCTAATAGTCCGCAGGAGCGGAAATGACTGGGCAGAAACAGTATAAAAGGGCCCTCCGCGAAAATTTCTTATGTTTCATCATTTTGCATGCGGGAGGAGCCCTTTGAAGGCGATTTGGAGAGGGAAATTCAAGATTCTTCAGCAAAGGTAAGTTCTTTGGTTTCTAACATCGTTCCTATGCTATTTTGTTCGGATTAGGCTTGAAAATTTAAGGACTTGAGTAGGAAAAGGTTTGGAAGAAGGGGTGGAGAATTGGAAATTCTTTTAAGGTTTGGGTAGGCAATTCTGATCCGATTTTAATGATTTTGGTATGAGTAGAATCGTGGGAGGACGAGGTTTCCAGTGATAAAAATATTATCGAATTTCGAGACGTGGGCCCGGGGCTCGGGTATGGCCAAATTTCGAGATTTTTGTGTAATTTGATAGTTTTTGATCGGGTTGTGTTCCTTGGTTATATATTGATGATGTTTAACTGCTTTTGGCTAGATTCGAAGCAATCGGGAGCCAATTTGAGGGGCAACTGCATTGCAGACTAGTGTTGCGGCTCGGTAGAGGTAAGTAATGGTTATAAATCTTGTCCTGACGATATGGAACCTCGGACTACATATTTTCTCATTGATTTTAGAAAGGCGCACATGTCGGATGACGAGTACGTGGCGTGTACTGATTTTTGGATTGGACTAGGTCCTCTCCGCGGCAACTGATTAGTTGCATATTTACTCAAAACCTTATGTTAAATTGTTTTCTAAAAATTTGTGAAATATTTGGGCTATAAGCCGTGTTTGGAGCCTCGTGCCGATCTATTTAGACCCTTTGAGGGCTTTTTACTGCTGTTTTCCTCACTATTTGCTAATGATTTTACTCAGAATCATTGTGCATACTGTTTTTATTGAAACTCAGCCTGATTTACACTACATGAGCATTAAAATGATGTTTTCTGGTCGAGTACCTTGTTTTACTAATTCGCCCGAGGGGCCTTTTGAGTGGTTCCACCGAGTGTGGTCGAGGGCCAAGAGTGATGGTTAGGTGCTGAGTGATATTAGCGCTTGGGCTGAAGGAGCCCCTCCGAAGTCTGTACACACCCCAGTGAGTGCACCGAGTGCCGAGTGACGAGTGATTGGGAGGCATGAGTGACTGTGAGGTGCTGACTGATTGTGAGGTGCTGAGGGATTGTGAGGCATGCCCGAGGGGCTGATTATGAAACATATTTTTGACCGAGGGGCTACTTATGATTTTACTACATTCATTTGCATACCAAATCCTTTGTTTTAAAGTTGTTAAAAATGTGCATTCTTTAAAGGACTTTTATGAAGTTGATTTTTAAGACATGATGATTTCGTATATCTATGTTATACTATTGGAAAGTAAGGGTGTATATTGTGACTTGATGGCAATGATTTTATGTGTTTCCTTGCTACTTAGACTTGATTTATTTTTATTACTACTGAGTTGGCGTACTCACATTACTCCCTGCACCTCTTTGTGCATATTCAGGAGCAGATATCGAGCATTAGTCTTTATTCCACAGCGGAGTCGGAATTGTGGGATATATAGGTAGATGTTCAGCGTTCGCAACATCTCTATTATCCCTTCATGTTGTATTTAATTTTGATTCGAAGGTTTTGTATTATAATAGTTTATTTTGGCTTATTTCTCTAGATGCTCATGACATGTTGGCTCTGGGTTTTGGGGGTGGCAGTACTGTATAAAATTGGCCTATTATATTAAGAAATTTTTCTGTATATTTTTATGAAATGATGAATCTTGAATGGGATTTTCAAAATAAATTGCGAACATGCGGTAGTCGGCTAGCCTAGTTTAACGATAGGCGCCATCACGGTCGGTTAGAATTTGAGGTCGTGAAAGATTCCCTCTTATCATTGCCATTTCTATCAATTTAGCTCTCCATGATTTCATGTAGCTCACTTCAACCCCGTGTTGCTTTTGTGTGTCCTCTATTATATCATTTGCGGTGTAAACTTTTTTTGGATTAAGATACTTGTCGTTGACTATACTAGAAATTACACCTGACGTAGCTTGACGTTGTGTTAAGTATCTTTCATCATAGCCGCATGTGTGACTATTATTGTAACTTCTTACCTTGAATATGGTTGCCTTGTAAATGGCAGAAGATTTGAAACTCCAAGCACAATTGTCATCCACACACATAAGGTGATACCTAGGATTAAAGATCATTCAACTTCTAAATACACTTGTATAAAAAAACATAACTAGATATAACCTAATTTTAATAACTATATACAAATATATACTACTTTATACATATATATAACAGAATATACAACTATTGCCATACCTTGTTGCGCTTGATCTCTTCACCTTGAATTGGAACCTCTCGCGTACAGCCAAGTTCTTCATCAAAAAGACAACTGTCTCTTTATCTTTATAAACTTGATCCTCCTCAACAAATTTGTTTAACACATTTTCTATTATACCCGTATTTTCAATAAATTCGGTATCAGGCATAATCTCAGTGCTATCAATTGTGGATACATCTACATAATTGGAACTTGTAGCAACTAAACAACTGATACTTGTAGCAACCAAACAACTGGAACTTGTAGCAACCAAACGATTATCATAAATCTCTTTCACAGTCACATACAATGGGTATTCTGTGAAATTCAAGTTTTTCTTCTTTAATTCGATATACACCTTAACACCCGTATCGTTGTAAATCAGGATCGGTACCAACCATCCTTTGGGAGAAAGTTAATCTCTAATGTGTTTAACTCCGAATCGATTCTAATCTGTTTCAAAATTGCTTCAACTAAATTATTGTAGCTGAATGTCGACAAGATTATTACACAATCACTGATGAAATTTGATAAACTTGTTGTCTTGCCATTCACCACTATGAAGAATGTAAACTGGAAAAAGCTCCATGTAACAAAAAGTTGAAATGAAAATTGTAGCAAAAATGAAAATTGCACTGATTGCAGCAAAAAAAATCACTTTTCGTGTTTGATTTGTTGTTAATTCGAGATGAAAAAGAATTTCTAGGTTTTTTGGAGTTGCACTGACTGTAAGATCGCATTTTTGTAGATTTGGGGAAGAAGAATGGAAAGAATAAGAGAAAATCCCGCTGAAAGATACAAATTCCCGCTTCTGAATCCCCAAAAACGGAAATAACGCCCCTTTTTCGGATATGGGCCTGTTATTTTTGGGCTACTCAATTGTAAATTGAAATATGGGCTATAAAGTTAAAAAGTAGACAGTCCAGTTATTTTTAATATGAAATTTTCCCTAAAATTATCTCCTTTTGCTGCAGCATGCATTTGCTTTCCCAACATATATGTAGAATTAATTAAAGCCGCTATTTTCCTGCTGCTCTTAAAACAAACCATAAATATCTATATATGGGGATCTTTACGCGCAAATAATTATTCACTTAATCACTTAAATTAAAAATATTGACGGACGCATAATATACAAATAATTTCTGTGTAATATATATATAAGTGTATATAATTGATATTTAATCTATATCTACCACTTAAATAAAGTAAACAATAAATCAGGCAAGCTATTTGTATAAAGATCCAAAACAATATAGCCAATGATTTCTACCATTATTGATCAAACAATCCTTAAGGATACAATATCCAAAGGCAAAGCATATCAACTTTCATTAGAAAAAAAACTCTAACAAAAAAGATGACCAAACACACAAAAAAGAGCAAAATCACTCGCAAAAATCCTAGAGATACATCATCTTATAGGCCTACTAATTAGCCCCAATTGTAATGCAAACCACATCCTGATCCAAAAGGTAGACAAATTCCATCTTCACGTATATTCCAAACGCAAAAGTTATCTTGACATAACTTAGCAATGTTATCAAAGTTAAAGAATTGGAAAACTCCATGCTTTGGCCCTGAACTTAGGTTGCATACAATAGTATTATCTCCTTTGATAACTATGGGAATAGTAATTGTGTATTCACCTTTTTGTTGAATCGGGTGATTTCCAATATCCTTCCCTCCTACAGAACATTTCGTTTGAACCAAATTCGGAGTTTGATTGTATATAAGAATATTGTAATCAAACAATGTTACTGAAGTAACAGGCAACGAAAAATAACTTAGGACAAAGCAAAATATGAAGAGGTGATATAATAATGGGGAAGACATGGTGATTTTTACTCTAGTCTTGAGGTTTAATTTATCACATATTTTATAGTGGTGGACTTACCTTCTCATGAATGGCAGTTGCAATAATTTTTGAAGATTGTTAATTAGTGAGATGATGTAATAAGATTTTTTTATCTTCAATGTAGTTGACTACCATTATAACTGGGTTGACCATGTAAAACTGAAGATTTGACCAATTACAATTACAAAATCTTTATTCCCAACGGAACAATAATCACTTTTATTTCCATTCCATATAAAATACCGAAGTTATATATAGAGAAATTTTTGAAAAGAAAAGGGAAAAAGATGTAGAAAAATATTATTGTAGTTGTTTACAACTTTACATGTGCTAAAATTGTACGGGGCACCCTATTTAGGCGCCCCTTTTTAATCTGTAGCCGTTTTTTTTATGTTTGCACCCATACTCATTTTTTGTTAAAAGCCTTTCGAAAAGACAATTTTACCAATTTTATTACAAGCCTACTTTCTCTTCAAGTAAACCTCATTTCTCTACTTTGCAAATACTCTCTTTCTCTCTCTCTCCCGTTCTTCGCTTTTACGATCGTCACTGTTTTTTGATTTTTCAACTGTTTGTTCGCCAACAATATTACGTATAATCACAGGTACATTGCAGTACCTTTACGCTTTAATTTCAGGGTATTGTTTTTTTTTTGTGATAGTCATGTTCTATAGGGTTTTGTTTCTTTTTTTTGCGATATTCATGTTCGATAGGTTGTTAGGGGTTAGTTCTATAGTATTTTTTAGCATGAATACCTTAATTTTATGGAGCTGATATTTTTTTGTGTTTAATTATTGGTGTTAAATTTGTGCTTTGCAGAGTTTTTTTATTTTGTAACTGGTTAACTTCAATGTTTTAGCAGTTGATGTTTTGTTTTGTAGCTGATGTTTGAGAGCTTATGTTTTTTTGTTTTGTTTTGGTGATATGCTGAAGTTTTTGAACGTGTGTGTCTGTTTTGTATTTTGTAACTGGTGAACTTCTGCTTATTTTTGTTTAGGAGCTAAAGTTTTTTGTTTTGTTTTGGTAACTTCAGCATATTGGGAGCTTAACTTTTTGTTTTGTTTTGGTAACATGCTGAAGTTTTTGAACGTGTGTGCCTATTTTGTATTTTGTAACTGGTGAACTTCAGTTTGTTTTTGTTTAGGAGCTGAAGTTTTTTGTTTTGTTTTGGTGAACTTCAGCATATTGGGAGCTTAAATTTTTGTTTTGTTTTGGTGTCACGACCCCAGTTCGCCCTCTGTGACCATGTCGTGATGGCACCTAGTCCCTATAACTAGGTAAGCCTATCAATACGGAAAAAACAACATAACTTGCGGAGTAATTAATTAAAACTGAACAACTAAAAGAAAGACTGCATATAAATGACACTTGGCATATACAAGCCAAATATTGCAGAAGTCTACAATATCATCCCTAAACCCGAAAACTCACGGGAAACACAGGCTAACAGAAATGTAATACACGACTCTAAGTCCAGAATGTCTAAACAACTGTAAGGAAGGAAAAGCTTTCCACTAAAGCTGGAATAAGATAGAGACTCCTGGTATGCGGACGCAACAGATGTACCTCGAAGTCTCTGCTAGATCTCTCAACCTCGGGGTTAGTGCGCCTAGGTGGAGGTACCTGGATCTGCACATGAAAAAAACATGCGCAGAAAGGGCATGAGTACACCACAGCGGTACTCAGTAAGTGCAAAGCCTAACCTCGGTTGGGTAGTGACGAGGAAGGTCAGGTCCCTACTGAGGTTAATCAATATAATAGGAATTTACAGTATGAACGCAGACAGTAGTAATGAGTACAATAGTGAAATAAGACAGGTCAAACAAGGCAATAACAGAAACACAAGAACAGAGTAAACACAGAATATGTACAGCTCAATAACAATGGTAACATGAGGATCTCCCAGGATACCGTCCTGTAGTCCTTTTCTCAAACTGTCTAGTGGATCTCCCAGGATACCGTCCTGTAGTCAATCATATGTATATCCAAAGGATCTCCCGGGATACCGTCCCGTAGTCCACATATGTGCAGGGGGATCTATCGGGAATCGAACCCGCAGTCCCCAAGTACATATGCAGGGGGATCTCCCGGGATACCGTCCCGTAGTCCCAAAGTAAATATGCAGGGGATCTCCCGGGATACCGTCCCGTAGTCCCCAATTAATTATGCAAGGGGGATCTCCCGGGATACTGTCTCGTAGTCCCAAAGTAAATACGCAGCCACAACAAGAGGATATCCAGAAATAGAGTGCAAAAATACAAGGCAGCAAGTAGTTCTAGCCTAACATGCTTCACGTAGTACAATTAAAGCAACTTAAGCAAATAGGCAATTTAGGGCAACTAGGCATGCTTTTCTAAGCTAACATAGACTATAATTGCAAATAGAATAAAACAGGTAAGAAAGAACTTAGTCTAAATATTTAAAGTAAAACCGGATTATCAACAATTAGCACAAGTACGTGCTCGTCACCTCACGTACAAGGCATTCAATTACCAAATATCACATCCTAAGGGGAAAGGTCCCCCACACAAGGTTAGACAAGCCACTTACCTCGAACCGACTCAAAATCAACTCGAAACCACACGTTTGCCACGAGTATCCGACTCCAAATGGCCCAAATCTATGCAATTCAATTACATATCATAAATAACATCTCAAGCAACTGATTCTACTATTTAATTCAAAGCTAAGGCGCAAAATGAGGTAAAATGACCAAAATGCCCCTAGGGCCCACGTCTCGAAATCTGGTAAAAGTTATATTTTCCGGACACCCATTCACTCACGAACTCACTCGACCAGAAACAATAGAAATTCGATACCATGAACCCCTTAAATTCTCAGAATTTCGGTTTTGGGAAGTTTCATCAATTTCTCATGGTTTTAACCCCATTTTGATAATTAAACTAAATAAAATTAATGGTCTAACAATGAATTAGGATTAGAAAACGTTACCTATGATCCTTCTCTTCAAAACCTACTCAAAATCGCCAATTCCCGAGCTCTCAAACGATTTATAGACTTATGAAATAAACCCTCAGATTATTGGAATAAACATACAGGGATCTCGCACCTGCGGAAAAAGCATCGCAAGTGCGGAATTTACTTAAGTCCACTGGGGCCGCACCTGCGGTCGTTTAGTCGCGCCTGCGGAACTCAGATCGCACCCGCGATCAGTGGCCAAATCCACCGCCCTCGCACCTGCGATCTACCCTATCGCGCCTGCGAGTCCGCACCTGCGGGAAAACCTTCGCAGGTGCGAAAACACCAGAAGAGGTCTGGTTTAGCAATTTGATAAGTCCCAATTTCTCCCGTTAAGCATCCGAAACAACCCAGAGGCCCCCGGGACCTCAACCCAAACCACTAACCGACCCTAATACCTTATTCGAACTAGGTCGAGCCTTAAAAACACATCTCATAACATCAAAATCATCGATTATGCATAGGTTCAAACCTAGAAACTTAGGAAAATTCTAGAATTCACATCTGACGCCGAAACACGTCTAAACTCATCCGAATGACCTCAAATTTTGCACATACATCCCAAATGACATGACAGAACTACTGCAACTTACGGAATTCCATTCTGACCCTCATATCAAAACTCACTATCGGACTAGAAACTTCAAAATTTAAAACTTCGGCATTTTAAGCCTTAATGAGCCACGGACTTCCAAACTACATTCTGAACATGCTCCCAACTCCGAAGTCACCTAACGGAGCTAACGGAACAATCAGATTTTCATTCCAAGGCCATCTTCACACTTTTCTGACTACAGGCAACTTTCCGACACCTAAGCTCTCATTTAGGGACTGTGTCCCAAAACTCTCTGAAACTCAAAACCGAACGTCCCGACAATTCAATTTAGCATAATAGACTTGGGTAAAACAGTTAATAGGGGATCGGGGAGTTAATTCTTAAGACGACTGGTCGGGTCATCACATCCTCCTACACTTAAACATTCGTTTGTCCTCGAACGAGCATAAAGACATACCTGAATTAGTGAAAAGATGAGGGTAACTATTGCGCATATCCTGCTCGGTCTTCCAGGTCGCCTCCTCGGCCGGCTGACCCCGCCACTAAACCTTTACTGAAGCAATGTTCTTCGACCTAAGCTTTCTGACATGTCTGTCCAATATAGCTACAGGCTCCTCAACATATGATATATCCTTATCAGATTGGACTGAGCTGAAATCCAAGACATGAGACGGGTCACCGTGATATCTCCGGAGCATCGAAACATGTAATACCGGATGAACTCCTGCCAAGCTGGGAGGTAATGCAAGCTCATAAGCAACCTACCCAACACGCCTCAATATCTTAAAAGGGCCAATAAACCTCGGACTCAACTTCCCTTTCTTCCCAAATCTCATAACGCCCTTCATAGGCGAAACCCGAAGCAGAACCCGCTCTCCGACCATATCTCAAACATCACGAACCTTCCGGTCCGCGTAACTCTTCTGTCTGGACTGGGCTGTACGTAGTCTATCCTAAATCACCTTGACTTTCTCCAATGCATCCTGAACCAACTCTGTGCCCAATAGCCTGGCCTCACCCGGCTCAAACCAACCCACCGGAGATCTGCACCTCCTACCATATAAAGCCTCATACGACGCCATCTGAATGCTGAACTGATGTCTGTTGTTGTAACGAAACTCCGTCAATGGCAAGAACTGATCCCAAGACCCTCCAAACTCAATCACACACGCACAGAGCATATCCTCAAGAATCTGAATAGTGCGCTCGGATTGTCCGTCCGTCTGGGGGTGAAATGTTGTGCTCAACTCTACCCGAGTACCCACCTCCTGCTGAACGGCTCTCCAGAACCGTGAAGTAAACTGAGTACCTCTGTCTGAAATAATAGAAACTGGAATGCCATGCAGACGAACGATCTACCAGATATAAATCTCCGCCAACCGCTCTGATGAATAAGTAGTCAGTACCGGAATGAAATGGGCTGATTTGGTCAGCCGATCAACAATCACCCAAAGTCCGAGGAAGTCCAACCACAAAGTCCGTGGTGATCCGCTCCCACTTCCACTCTGGAAGCTCAATTTGCTGAAGTAACCCTCCCGATCTCTGATGCTCACATTTGACCTGCTAACAGTTGATGCACTTGGCTACAAACTCTGCCATATTCTTCTTCATTCTTCGCCACCAATAGTGTTGTCTCAGATCCTGGTACATCTTTGTGGTACACGGATGGATGGAATACCGCGAGCTATGCGCCTCCTCAAGAATCAACTCCCGAAGCCTATCTACGTTGCGCACACAGATACGGCCCTACATCCTCATCACCCCATCCTCTCATATAGTCACATCTCTGGCATCACCTCGCCGGACTCTATCCTGGAGAACTAAAAGGTGGGGATCATCATACTGGCGCTCTCTGATACGATCATGGAGGGAAGATCGAGCAACCACACAAGCTAATACCCGGCAAGGCTCAGAATGATCCAATCTCACAAACTGACTGGCGAAGGACTGAACATCTAAGGCTAGAGGCCTCTCAGCTGCATGAAGGTGTGCCAAACTCCCCAAACTCTCCGCCCGGCGACTCAAGGCGTCGGCCACCACATTGGCCTTCCCCGGGTGGTATAATATAGTGATGTCATAGTCCTTTAGCAACTCTAACCATCTACGCTGGCGCAAATTTAGATCCTTCTGCCTGAATATGTGCTGCAAACTCCGGTGGTCTGTATAAATCTCACAAGGCATACCGTACAAATAATGACGCCAGATCTTCTAGGCATGAACAATGGGAGCTAACTCAAGGTCATGGACATGGTAATTCTTCTCATGTATCTTCAACTGTCTGGACGCGTAGGCAATCACCCTACCGTCCTGCATCAACACCGCTCCAAGGCCGACTCGCGAGGCATCACAATAAACTGTATAAGACCCCGACCCAGTAGGCAATATCAAGATTAGGGCTGTAGTCAAAGCTGTCTTGAGCTTCTGAAAGCTCGCCTCACTCCTCTGTCCACTGAAATGGAGCACCCTTCTGGGTCAATCTAGTCATAGGGGCTTCAATCGATGAAAATCCCTACACAAAATGACGGTAGTGACCTACCAAGCCAAGGAAACTGTGAATCTCTGTAATTGTGGACGGCATGGGCCAACTCTGCACGGCCTCTACCTTCTTCGGATCCACTCGAATGCCCTCACTCGATACTACGTGGCCTAAGAATGCCACATAACTCAACCAAAACTCACATTTTGAGAACTTTGCATACAACATCTTCTCTCTCAAGGTTTGAAGCACTGTCCTCAGGTGCTGCTCATGATCTTCCCGACTCCGGGAGTAAACAAGAATATCATCTATGAAAACAATGATGAACGAGTCGAGATACGGCCTGAACACACTGTGCATCAAATGCATAAATGCTGTGGGGCATTAGTCATCCCAAATGACATAATTAGAAACTTGTAATGGCCATACCGAGTCCTGAAATCAGTCTTCGGGATATTTGGCTCCCGAATCTTCAACTGATGGTAACCTGAGCGCAAATCAATCTTAGAAAATACATGTGCGCCCTGAAGCTGGTCAAATAGATCATCAATACGAGGCAAGGGATAACAGTTCTTCACTGTAACCCTGTTCAGCTGGAGATAATCAATACACATGCGTATAGAACCATCTTTTTTCTTCACAAACAAGATATGAGCACCCTAAGGTGAAACACTGGGTCGAATAAAACCCTTATCAAGAAATTCTTGTAACTGATCCTTCAACTCAGGAGGAGCCATACGATACGGAGGAATGGAAATGGGCTGAGTGCCCGCCAACAAATCAATGCATCAATGTCTCTGTTGGGCGGCATGCCCGGAATATCAGCAGGAAACACATCGAGATAATCTCGTACCACTGGAACTGAATCAACAAAAGGGGTATCAACACTGACATCTCTCACATAAGCTAAATAGGCGGCACACCCATTCTCAACCATACATTGAGCTTTAAGGAAAGAGATAACTCTACTGGGAGTGTGATCTAAGGTACCACTCCACTCAACACGCGGAATACCTCGCATATCCAGCGTCACGGTCTTGGCGTGACAATCAAGAATAGCATAATGGGGCGACAACCAATCCATGCCCAAGATAATATCAAAATCCACCATATCGAGTAACAATAAATTCACACTGGTCTCAAAACCACGAAGAGTAACCAAACACGACCGATAAACGTGGTCCACAACAAGAGAATCCCCACAGGAGTAGAAACATAAATAGGAGAACTCAAAGAATCTCGGGCTATACCCAAATGCGGAGCAAAATAAGAAGACACATAAGAATACGTGGAACCTGGATAGAATAGAACTGATGCATCTCTGTGACAAACCAGTATAATACCTGTAATGACAGAATCTGAGGCAACAACCTCGGTACGATCAGGAATAGCATAATATCTTGCCTGGCCTCCCCCTCGAGGGAGACCTCTACCTCCCCGACCTCCGCCCCTAGATGGCTGGGCAGATGGGGTAGCAGCTGGAGTTGTGATCATGGCCTGAGAACTCTGCTGAGCACGCTGTGGATGAAAACTTTGTGAAGATGCACCCCTACTAAGTCTGGGGCAGTCCCTAACCATATGGCGTGTATCGCCACACTTGAAACAAGCTCTGGGAGGACGTGGTGGCTGTGACTGGCTAGGACCAGGTCTGCCAGACTGACCTCTAAAAGCACCCCGCGCAGGAGGCGCGCTTGAAACTGGAGGTGCATAGTAAGGCTCCTAAAGCCTGGGTGCAGCTGGGGTACCGCTGGCTGCTGGAAAAGCTGAATGAATGGGGTGGACCATATAACCCCTACCATGTCGACCTGTTGCTGGGGTATGGGCACCAGAGTAGTGTCCCGACTCTCGAGACCTCTTGGCCTCTCTCTCTCCTCTCGCTCCCTAGCGAGCATACCCTCGATCCTCCTAGAAATGCTCATTATCTGCTGATAAGGAATGTCCATCTCCAACTCTCGATCCATGCTAGATCTGATGGGTGGGATAAAACCCTCGATGAACCGACGAACCCTCTCACGGATAGTAGCAACCAAAGCCGGTGCATGCCTAGCCAATCTGGTGTAACGGATAGCATACTCTGAACATATCTGAGAACTGGGTCCAGGTCAGTGAAGAAACCTCGTCTGGACTGTCTAACTCATAGGTGCGCCACCAATCATAGGCGGCTCCGCGAAGATGGAAGGCAGTAAAGGAAACCCCACTAGATCTGGCTATGCCTATAGTGTGAAGAATACGGTGGCACTCCTCTAGAAACTCCAAGGCATCGTCTGATGCTAATCCACTAAATACCGGAGGATCATACTTCTTGAACCTCTCAAGTCTCCGCTGCTCATCCTCTGAAGCAGCTGACCCATCCTCGGGCTGAACTGGCACTAGAGGCAGCACATGAATGATCTCTGAGACCTGCTCCACATGCACTCGCTGCTCAGGAGTGCGGGCGGTGGGAGTCTGTGCTCCTCCCCCGGCCTGGGATGTGGCTGCAGCAACGGGAAGCAACCCTGCCTGAGCTAGAGTGGTGTACATAAACATGAACTGAGCTAATGTCTCCTGAAGGGCTGGAGTAATAGTGGCTGTAGGCGTGTCAGGTGCCTGGACCTCGACTGGATCTGCTAATGGTACCTCGGCGGCAGCTCGCGCAGATGCTCTCGCTGCACCACGAGGCGCGTCCTCGGCCTCTACCTCGGCCCCGGCCTCTAACGGTTGCAGTAGGGGCACGAGTGCCTGATCGTTTTGAGTAGCACGTATCCTCACCATCTGTGAGAGAATAGAAGACAGAGGTTTATAATTGATGTCAAAAATATTGCACGACAAGGAAATAAATGAAGTGAAATTTTTTCCTAAACGGTTACATAGCCCCTCGTAGATAAGTACATACGTCTCCGTACCGATCAACGAGACTTTAATAAACCGGCATGTGTTCTGTGACTCTTATGAACCTAGAGCTTTAATACCAACTTGTCATGACCCCAGTTCGCCCTCCACGAACATGCCGTGATGGCACCTAGTCCCTATAACTAGGTAAGCCTATCAATGCGGAAAAAACAACCTAACTTGCGGAGTAATTAATTAAAACTGAACAACTAAAAGAAAGACTGCATATAAATTCCACTTGGCATATACAACCCAAATATTACGAAAGTCTACAATATCATCCCAAAACCCGGAAACTCACAGGAAACACAGGCTAACAGAAATGTAATACACGGATCTAACTCTAGAATGTCTAAACAACTGTAAGGAAGGAAAAGCTTTCCACTAAAGCTGGAATAAGATAGAGACTCCTGCTCTGCGGACGCAGCAGATGTACCTTGAAGTCTCTACTAGATCTCTCAACCTCGGGGTTAGTGCGCCTGGGTGGAGGTACCTGGATCTGCACATGAAAAAAACATGTGCATAAGGGGCATGAGTACACCACAGTGGTACTTAGTAAGTGTCAAGCCTAACCTTGGTCGGGTAGTGACGAGGAAGGTCAGGGCCCTACTGAGGTTAATCAATATAATAGGAATTTACAGTATGAACGCAGGCAGTAATAATGAGTATAGTAGTGAAATAAGACATGTCAAACAAGGCAATAACAGAAACACAAGAACAGATTAAACAACGGAATATGTATAGCTCAATAACAATGGTAACAATGAGGGTCTCCCAAGATACCGTCCTATAGTCCTTTTCTCAACTGTCGAGTGGATCTCCCAAGATACCGTCTCGTAGTCCATCATATGTATATCCAAAGGATCTCCCGGGATACCGTCCCGTAGTCCAGTATATGTGCAGGGGGATCTATCGGGAATCGAACCCGCAGTCCCAAAGTAAATATGCAGGGGGATCTCCCGGGATACCGTCCCGTAGTCCCAAAGTAAATATGCATGGGGGATCTCCTGGGGTAGCGTCCCATAGTCCATCATATGTGCAGGGGGATCTATGAGGAATCGAACACGCAGTCCCAAAGTAAATATGTAGGGGGATCTCCCGGGATACCGTCCCGTAGTCCTAAAGTAAATATGTAGGGGGATCTCCCGGGATACCGTCCCGTAGTCCCAAAGTAATTATGTTGGGGGATCTCCCGGGATACTGTCCCGTAGTCCCAAAGTAAATATGCAGGGGGATCTCCCGGGATACCATCCCGTAGTCCCAAAGTAATTATGCAGGGGGATCCCCCGGGATACCGTCCCAAAGTAAATACGCAACCATAACAAGAGGATATTAAGAAAGAGAGTGCAAAAATGCAAGGCAACAAGTATTTCTAGCCTAACATGCTTCACGTAGTACAATTAAAGCAACTTAAGCAAATAGGCAATTTAGGGCAACTAGGCATGCTTTTCTAAGCTAACATAGACTATAATTACAAATAGAATAAAACAGGTAAGAAAGAAACTCAGTCTAAATATTTAAAGTAAAACCAAATTTTCAACAATTAGACAAGTACGTGCTCGTCACCTTACGTACAAGGCATTCAATTACCAAATATCACATCCTAAGGGGAAAGGTCCCCCACACAAGGTTAGGCAAGCCACTTACCTCGAACCGGCTCAAAATCAACTCGAAATCACACGTTTGCCACGAGTATCCGACTCCAAATGGCCCAAATCTATACAATTCAATTACATATCGTAAATAACATCTCAAGCAACTGATTCTACTATTTAATTCAAAGCTAAGGCGCAAAATTAGGTAAAATGACCAAAACGCCCTTCGGTCCCATGTCTCGGAATCGGGTTAAAGTTATATTTTTCGGACACCCATTCACTCACGAACTCACTCGACCAGAAACAATCAAAATCCGATGCCAAGAACCCCTTAAATTCTTAGAATTTCGGTTTGGGAAAGTTTCATCAATTTCCCATGGTTTTTACCCCATTACATATAATTAAACTAAATAAAACAACGGAGATTAATGGTCTAACAATTTAGGATTAGAAAACGTTACCTATGATCCTTCTCTTCAAAATCCACTCAAAATCGCAAATTCCCGAGCTCTCAAACGATTTATAGACTTATGAAATAAACCCTCAGATTTTTGGAATAAACATACAGGGATCTCGCACCTGCCATCCCGATCACCGCACCTGCGGAAAAAGCATCGCAGGTGCGAAATTCACTTAAGTCCACTGGGGTCGCTCATGCAGTCGTTTGGTCGCGCCTGCCGTTTCGCACCTGTGAAACTCAGGTCGCACCTGCGACTACTGGCCAAATCCCCCGCCATCGCACCTGCGATCTACCCTATCACGCTTGCGAGTCCGCACCTGCGGGAAAACCTTCACAGGTGCGAAAACACCAGAAGAGGTCTGGTTCAGCCATTTGATAAGTCCCAATTTCTCCCGTTAAGCATCCGAAACAACCCCGAGGCCCCTGGGACCTTAACCCAAACCACCAACCGACCCTAATACCTTATTCAAACTAGGTTGAGCCTTAAAAACACGTCTCATAACATCAAAATCATCGATTATGCATAGGTTCAAGCCTAGAAACTTAGGAAAATTCTAGAATTCACATCCGACGCCGAAACACGTCTAAACTCATCCGAATGACCTCAAATTTTGCACACACATCCCAAATGACATGACAGAACTACTGCAACTTCCGGAATTCCATTCCGACCCTCGGATCAAAACTCACTATCGGACTGGAAACTTCAAAAATTCAAACTTCGGCATTTTAATCCTAAATGAGCTACGGACTTCCAAACTGCATTTCGAACATGCTCCCAACCCAAAAGTCACCTAACAGAGCTAATGGAACCATCGAATTTCTATTCCGAGGACGTCTTCACACTGTTCTGACTACGGGCAACTTTCCGACACCTAAGCTGTCATTTAGGGACTAAGTGTCCCAAAACTCTCTGAAACTTAAAATCGAACGTCCCGGCAATTCAATTTAGCATAATAGACTTGGGGAAAATAGTTAATAGGGGATCGGGTAATTAATTCTTAAGACGAACGGTCGGGTTGTCACATTTGGTAATATGTTGAAGTTTTTGAACGTGTGTGTCTGTTTTAAATGAACATTTCTATAAATTCTTTAGCTAGGGAGCTGAAGTTTTGTTTGTGTTTTTTGTTATGTTTTTTTGAAAGTTGGAGCTGAATTTATTTTTTTTGTTTAATTATTGGTGTTATATTTTTATGAAAGTGGGAGCTGAAGTTTTGTGTTTTGTAACTGGTGAACTTCAGCTTGTTTTTGTTTTGGAGCTGAAGTTTGTGCTTTGTTTTGGTGAAACTTCAGCATATAAGGAGCTGAAGTTTTTGTTTTGTTTTTGGTGACCCTTCAACATATTGGGAGCTGAAGCTTTTTTTTTATATATTTTCTGAGTTTGTCTTCTTTGAGCTAATATTTTTAACTGATATCTTTTACTTTCTTTCAACAGATGGCATCTACAAATCCTACAGCACCTTCAAATCCTCCAGCAGCTAAAGCATCTAAAAACCGTACACAATCAAAAGGTCCTTCAGTCCATATTGTTCCTCCTACAAGAGCAGGGGAAAGATATTTTGAGTTTCGAGATTGGTTTAACACTCGTGCTTACTGGAAGGGTAACTACGATTTTAAGAGTTTAATCAAAACTTTCTTGACTCTTGCACAAGAAGATAAGCGACTAATGGTACTTTTCGGTATATTTTGGCTATGGAGATTTTGAAATGCAGCATGAAGTTGGTTCATTCGTTGTGTCTTTCTCGATTATTCACCAATGATCGAGACTCCATTAGTTTCAAGATTTTTGGGCATAATGTATCGTTCACCCTTGAAGACTTTCATATTATGTGCGGTTTGAGGATCACCGCACATAATGTTGAAAAACCATCTAAACGAGAGAGCACGATTTTGAAACGATATTTTGGTAAGTCTAAGGGTGTGACCTTGAAGGACATTCGAGATTTTATGTCCCGTAATGAAATTCAGAAGGACGATGCAAATTTCAAACATGTATGCGAGAGCGATGAAGATGCAGTTAAACTTATGGAAATTCTTATTTTGGAGTCTGTTTTATTTGGTAAAAAGAATGAATCAACGGTGCTAGAGGATTATGCGGCGATTGTCGAAGATGATAATTCTTGTGCTGATTATCCTTGGGGTAATGTCTCTTATGAGAAGCTCATTACGTCAATGAAACATACATTAGATAACCAATCCAACAAACATTCAACTGAGTATATTGTTGGTGAATTTCCATATCCGTTGTGTGTTTGGTTCTATGAGTGTTTCCCCGATCTTCGGAAGAGGTATATTAAAGACGACGAGTACCTTGATTCTCCTCAACTTCCCAGGATGTTACGTTATGTATGTGTTGGAGAGCCTAAATATAAAGAACTTGAGAAATATTTCAGTAATCATTCTGTAAGTGAATTTTTTTTATTTTTTGTAGTTTTGTTAATATGTTGATGTATTAATTTTATTTTATTTTCATAACGTACTTTTTTTGTATTAAGGTATTGGATATAATTCCTACAGAAGAGGAATTGAATTCAATGCGTTTGATTGGACAATTGCCATGCAGCCGGATTCGTTCAAGGGTAGTTAATGCGGTTCCTTCAACTGGTGAATCACCACGTAGTCGGAGTCGACCAAAAGAAACTCGTCGAACTTCAACTGCTGAATCACCTCGTACCCAGAGTCGTTCTAACTTTTCTACAACGGCGTTTAACAATAAACTAGTCAATACAATATGTTTTGTAAGTTTTGTGCTGATTTTTTATTTTTATTTTTGTGTGTTTTTTGTAAAACTACAACATGTTTTAAGCTGAAGTTTTGTTCTGTTTGTGCTGAACTTCAGCATTTTAGTATCTGAAGTTTTGTTCTATTTTTCCTGAACTTCAGCATTCTAGTAGCTTAAGTTTTTGTCCTTTTTGTGATGAACTTCAACATTCTAGTAGCTGAAGTTTTTGTTCTCTTTATGATGAACTCAGCATTCTAGTAGCTTAAGTTTTTGTTCTTTTTGTGATGAACTTCAGCACTCTAGTAGCTGAAGTTTTGTTTTTTTTTTCTTGAACTTCAACACTCTAGTAGCCAAAGTTTTGTTTTATTTTTCCTGAACTTCAGCATTCTAGTAGCTGAAGTTTTGTTCTATTTTTCTTGAACTTCAACATTCTAGTAGCTGAAGTTTTTGTTCTCTTTGTGATAAACACAGCATTTTCTAGTAGCTTAAGTTTTTGTTCTTTTTGTGATGAACTTCAGCATTCTAGTAGCTGAAGTTTGTTCTGTTTTTCTTGATTCAGCACTCTAGTAGCTAAAGTTTTGTTTTATTTTTCCTAAACTTCAGCATTCTAGTAGCTGAAGTTTTGTTCTATTTTTCTTGAACTTCAACAATCTAGTAGCTGAAGTTTTTGTTCTGTTTTTCTTGAACTTCAGCATTCTAATAGCTTAAGTTTTTGTTCTTTTTGTGATGAACTTCAGCATTCTAGTAGCTGAAGTTTTGTTCTGTTTTTCTTGAACTTCAGTACTCTAGTAGCTGAAATTTTGTTTTGTTTTTCCTAAACTTCAGCATTTTAGTAGCTAAAGTTTTGTTCTGTTTTTCTTGAACTTCAGTATTCTAGTAGCTGAAGTTTTTGTTCTCTTTGTGATGAACTCCAACATTCTAGTAGCTGAAGTTTTGTTTTGTTTTTCCTAAACTTCAGCATTCTAGTAGCTAAAGTTTTTTGTTCTATTTTTATTGAACTTCAGCATTCTAGTAGCTGAAGTTTTTGTTCTCTTTATGATGAACTGAGCATTCTAGTAGCTTAAGTTTTTGTTCTTTTTCTGATGAACTTCAGCACTCTAGTAGCTGAAGTTTTCTTTTTTTTTCTTGAACTTCAGCACTCTAGTAGCCGAAGTTTTGTTTTATTTTTCCTGAACTTCAGCATTCTAGTAGCTGAAGTTTTTGTTCTGTTTTTCTTGAACTTCAGCATTCCAGTAGCTGATGTTTTTGTTCTCTTTGTGATAAACTCAGCATTCTAGTAGCTTAAGTTTTTGTTCTTTTTGTGATGAACTTCAGCATTCTAGTAGCTGAAGTTTTGTTATGTTTTTTGTGAACTTCAGCACTCTAGTAGCTGAATTTTTGTTTTGTTTTTCCTGAACTTCAGCATTCTAGTAGCTGAAGCTTTGTTCTGTTTTTCCTGAACTTCAGCATTCTAGTAGCTGATGTTTTTATTCTGTTTTTCTTGAACTTCAGCATTCTAGTAGCTTAAGTTTTTGTTCTTTTTGTGATGAACTTCAGCATTTTAGTAGCTGAAGTTTTGTTCTATTTTGCTTGAACTTCAGTACTCTAGTAGCTGAGGTTTTGTTTTGTTTTTCCTGAACTTCAGCATTCTAGTAGCTGAAGTTTTTGTTCTCTCTGTGATGAACTTCATCATTCTAGTAGCTGAAGTTTTGTTCTGTTTTTCCTGAACTTCAGCATTCTAGTAGCTGAAGTCTTTGTTCTGTTTTTCTTGAACTTCACCATTCTAGTAGCTGAAGTTTTTTTCTGTTTTTCCTAAACTTCAGCATTCTAGTAGCTAAAGTTTTTTGTTCTGTTTTTCTTGAACTTCAGCATTCTAGTAGCTGAAGTTTTTGTTCTCTTTATGATGAACTCAGCATTCTAGTAGCTTAAGTTTTTGTTCTTTTTGTGATGAACTTCAGCACTCTAGTAGCTGAAGTTTTCTTTTTTTTCTTGAACTTCAGCACTCTAGTAGCCGAAGTTTTGTTTTATTTTTCCTGAACTTCAGCATTCTAGTAGCTGAAGTTTTCTTCTATTTTTCTTGAACTTCAACATTCTAGTAGCTGAAGTTTTTGTTCTCTTTATGATGAACACAGCATTCTAGTAGCTTAATTTTTGTTCTTTTTGTGATGAACTTCAGCATTCTAGTAGCTGAAGTTTTTGTTCTACTTTTCTTGAACTTCAGCATTCTAGTAGCTGATGTTTTTGTTCTCTTTGTGATGAACTCAGCATTCTAGTAGCTTAAGTTTTTGTTCTTTTTGTGCTGAACTTCAGCATTCTAGTAGCTGAAGTTTTGTTCTGTTTTTCGTGAACTTCAGCACTCTAGTAGCTGAATTTTTGTTTTGTTTTTCCTGAACTTCAACATTCTAGTAGCTGAAGTTTTGTTCTGTTTTTCTTGAACTTCAGTACTCTAGTAGCTGAAGTTTTGTTTTGTTTTTCCTGAACTTCAGCATTCTAGTAGCTTAAGTTTTGTTCTATTTTTCTTGAACTTCAGCATTCTAGTAGCTGAAGTTTTTGTTCTCTCTGTGATGAACTTCATCATTTTAGTAGGTGAAGTTTTGTTCTGTTTTTCCTGAACTTCAACATTCTAGTAGCTGAAGTTTTTGTTCTGTTTTTCTTGAACTTCACCATTCTAGTAGCTGAAGTTTTTTTCTCTTTGTGATGAACTCAGCATTCAGTAGCTTGAGTTTTTGTTCTTTTTGTGATGAACTTCATCACTCTAGTAGCTAAAGTTTTATTTTGTTTTAAGTTTTGTTTTGTTTTTCCTGAATTTCAGCATTCTAGTAGCTGAAGTTTTGTTCTTTTTCTCTTGAACTTCAGCATTCTAGTAGCTTAAGTTTTTGAACTTTTTGTGATGAACTTCAGCATTCTAGTAGCTGAAATTTTGTTTTGTTTTTCTTGAACTTTAGTACTCTAGTAGCTGAAGTTTTGTTTTGTTTTTCCTGAACTTCAGCATTCTAGTAGCTGAAGTTTTGTTCTATTTTTCTTGAACTTCAACATTCTAGTAGCTAAAGGTTTTGTTCTCTTTGTGATGAACATAGCATTCTAGTATCTTAAGTTTTTGTTCTTTTTGAGATGAACTTCAGCATTCTATTAGCTGAAGGTTTTTTCTATTTTTCTTGAACTTCAGCACTCTAGTAGCTAAAGTTTTGTTTTGTTTTTCCTAAACTTCAGCATTCTAGTAGCTGAAGTTTTGTTCTATTTTCTTGAACTTCAACATTCTAGTAGCTGAAGTTTTTGTTTTGTTTTTCTTGAACTTCAGCGTTCTAGTAGCTTAAGTTTTTGTTCTTTTTGTGATGAACTTCAGCATTCTAGTAGCTGAAGTTTTGTTCGGTTTTTCTTGAACTTCAGTACTCTAGTAGCTGAAGTTTTGTTTTGTTTTTCCTGAACTTCAGCATTTTAGTAGCTGAAGTTTTGTTCGGTTTTTTTGAACTTCAGTAATCTAGTAGCTGAAGTTTTTGTTCTCTTTGTGATGAACTTCAACATTCTAGTAGCTGAAGTTTTGTTCTATTTTTCCTAAGCTTCAGCATTCTAGTAGCTAAAGTTTTTTGTTCTGTTTTTCTTGAACTTCAGCGTTCTAGTAGCTGAAGTTTTTGTTCTCTTTATGATGAACTCATCATTCTAGTAGCTTAAGTTTTTGTTCTTTTTGTGATGAACTTCAACACTCTAGTAGCTGAAGTTTTATTTTGTTTTCTTAAACTTCAGCACTCTAGTAGCCGAAGTTTTGTTTTATTTTTCCTGAACTTCAGCATTCTAGTAGCTGAAGTTTTCTTCTATTTTTCTTGAACTTCAACATTCTAGTAGCTGAAGTTTTTGTTCTCTTTATGATGAACACAGCATTCTAGTAGCTTAATTTTTGTTCTTTTTGTGATGAACTTCAGCATTCTAGTAGCTGAAGTTTTTGTTCTGTTTTTCTTGAACTTCAGCATTCTTCAGCTAGCTGATGTTTTTGTTCTCTTTGTGATGAACTCAGCATTCTAGTAGCTTAAGTTTCTGTTCTTTTTTTGATGAACTTCAGCATTCTAGTAGCTAAAGTTTTGTTCTATTTTTCGTGAACTTCAGCACTCTAGTAGCTGAATTTTTGTTTTATTTTTCCTGAATTTCAGCATTCTAGTAGCTGAAGTTTTGTTCTTTTTTTCTTGAACTTCAGCATTCTAGTAGCTGAAGTTTTTGTCCTCTTTGTGATGAACTTCAGCATTCTAGTAGCTTATGTTTTTGAACTTTTTGTGATGAAGTTCAGCATTCTAGTAGCTGAAGTTTTGTTTTGTTTTGCTTGAACTTTAGTACTCTAGTAGCTGAAGTTTTGTTTTGTTTTTCCTGAACTTCAGCATTCTAGTAGCTGAAGTTTTTTTCTATTTTTCTTGAACTTCAGCATTCTAATAGCTGAAGTTTTTGTTCTCTCTGTGATGAACTTCATCATTCTAGTAGCTGAAGTTTTGTTCTGTTTTTGCTGAACTTCAGCATTCTAGTAGCTGAAGTTTTTGTTCTGTTTTTCTTGAACTTCACCATTCTAGTAGCTGAAGTTTTTTTCTCTTTGTGATGAACTCAACTTTCTAGTAGCTTGAGTTTTTGTTCTTTTTGTGATGAACTTCAGCACTCTAGTAGCTAAAGTATTGTTTTGTTTTAAGTTTTGTTTTGTTTTTCCTGAATTTCAGCATTCTAGTAGCTGAAGTTTTGTTCTTTTTTTCTTGAACTTCAACATTCTAGTAGCTGAAGTTTTTGTCCTCTTTGTGATGAACTTCAGCATTCTAATAGCTTAAGTTTTTGAACTTTTTGTGATGAACTTCAGCATTCTAGTAGCTGAAGTTTTGTCTTGTTTTGCTTGAACTTTAGTACTCTAGTAGCTGAAGTTTTGTTTTGTTTTTCCTGAACTTCAGCTACTAGAATGCTGAAGTTCAGGAAAAACAAAACAAAACTTCAGGTACAAAAGAATGCTGAAGTTCATCACAACGAGAACAAAAACTTCAGCTACTAGAATGCTGAAGTTTTGTTCTGTTTTTCTTGAACTTCAACATTCTAGTAGCTGAAGTTTTTGTTCTCTTTGTGATGAACTTCAGCATTCTAGTAGCTGAATTTTTGTTCTCTTTGTGATGAACTTCAGCACTCTAGTAGCTGAAGTTTTGTTTTGTTATTCCTTAACTTCAGCATTCTAGTAGCTGAAGTTTTGTTCTGTTTCTCTTGAACTTCAGCATTCTAGTAGCTGAAGTTTTTGGTCTCTTTGTGATGACCTTCAGCATTCTACTAGCTGAAGTTTTTGTTCTATTTTTTTTTTGCTGAACTTCAGCATGTGAAGTTTTTGCTCTCTTATGAACTTCAGCGTTCTAGTATCTGACGTTTTGTTTTGTTTTTCCTGAACTTCAGCATTATAGTAGCTGAAGTTTTTTTTCTCTTTGTGATGAACTTCAGCATGCTAGTAGCTGAAGTTTTGTTCTATTTTTCCCGAACTTCAGTATAGTAGTAGCTTAAGTTTTGTTTCTCTTTGTGATGAACTTCAGCATTCTTTTGTACCTGAAGTTTTGTTTTGTGTCTCTATACTTGAGGGTAACGAGTGAGGTTAAAAAGCAGGAAGAAGCAAAAAGAAAAATAATTGCGAAACAAGTTGTTGCTTAGTTTAAAGAGGATGAGTGATCTGCTATTGTTGATGAAGTTTTTGGAAAAGTCAAGGTAAGCTAATTTATAGAGAAGTCTATTTTTTCTGTGCTAATGTTATTTATATTAATCATTGTTAGTTATGTTTTTCTAGGAATATTTTGATGAGAAGTTTCAAGGTCGACAAATCAAATGGAAAAGATGATGGCTCCATTATGAAGTCTCGACAGTATGATAGGATGAATAACTCATTTGAGAATCTATCGGATATTAATGATGCTCATGATGAAGCGCATGAAAATGTTACTCCTGTGAGAGTGGATGTTGAAGGAGATCAATGTGTTGAACAACAATTTAACAATGAACATCCCAGCATTGATTGACCGAGCAAAGATGTAGTTGATGAACATTTATCAACTGTGAATGTTGGAAGCAAGAAAGGTGTAGATGATCAAGGTGTTGATTATGAAGGAGATGCACCAGGTGGTGATGGAGATCATGCACCTGCTGGTACTGAACAATGAATATCTAGTGATGCGTGTACCAATATTGAGAGAGGTAATCCGTTTGCAGATTCACTTGTTATTTGCGCTTTGCTTGGTGAAGCGACACAAGAAATTCATAGTACAGGTATAAAATTTCTCTCTCTCTCTCTCTCTCTCTCTCTCTCTCTCTCTCTCTGATGATGCTGAATTTAATGAAGATAGAGTTGATAAAATTTCAGAGAATACTCAAATGCTCTTTGATGTTGCTGCACAATTGGATGAACCTGGAGCTGCTGATATCGACAAAAGCGTGCAGGAAACCACAGTGCAAGACAAATGTCAAGGTATTCTATAGATCATGAATTTATTAAATTTGATCCAAGTATATTTTTTACAGTTTGAAATTTAAATACTTTATTTTTTTTGTATGTTTTTTTATTATAATTTTGAAGGATTGGATGCAGCTTCAAAAGAAATTGGTGAGATTCTTCGGCTATATGAAAAAGGAGAAATACATCTATTCACACATGTTGGCTCACAAACAGGTGTGAATTGTATTTGTATTATTTTATAAAATTTAGTCAGTATTATTTAAATTATTTTTTTTTTGCATGAAGATATAGGCATATTTAACCCTAGTGGAAGTGGATCTGTTCAAACACCATCTGTGTACTTAGACCAGGTAGTTATTTTCTGCAATTCGATTACAAGTTGTTTTGTTTTGCCTAATGTGTGTTTTGTATCAGTTGTATTTATTTATATATTTTCCTTGATTTTGAAAATATCATCTGATACATCACAACTTCTTCTAAATCCTATAAGAAGGAAGATTTCCATGTCTCCTAATGTTATGAGGGACACCAGTGATATTCCCAACTTCAACATATGTTCATTTTCAATGGGTAGTATAGAAGGGACTATGGATTTCCCCTGCTGCTGAACAGCAGCAGTTAGCTGTGACGGAACAGCAGGGAGTTGGTGAAGTAGGTGCTAGCATGGCTGTGGAATTTTTCCCTGCTGCTGAGATGCAACAGTTAGTTGTGACGGAACAGCAGGAAGAGCAACCAAAAAGAAAAGCAGCTAAAAAAGAAAAAAGGATTCGTTTGGAGAGTATTTGGTTGAAATATCCTTATGTTGTTCCTAAACAAAAGTGAAGGATGCAAGATTGGAAAGAAGGAAAGACTACCTGAAGGTGTCCCTTCCATTATGTTAGTCGAGACAGTGGAATTATTGGAAAATTTAATGACTGGTTGAAGAAGGATGATAGTTAATATAATTCCAATCCATTCAGATTAGCTAGAATGCCCATTCCAAAGTCGTTCTTTACCGAGATTGTGGATCCTAACTCTAATCTTTCTGATGAAATAAGCTATTAAGTTTGTTTTTTGATTTAGTTTTCAACTGTATTTCTCAAAATCTCAGGTTATTTTTATAGTATAGAAAGCAGGACATAACTTAAGCATATTTTTAGTGCTGAAGTTTAGCAATTAAACTAAAACTTCAGCTTGTTTATGCTGATGTTTTGGAAAATGAACTAAAAAACTTCAACATTTATGGTGAAGTTTTGACATGCAGTCTCTATTTTTTTTTTCTAAACTTTTTAAATCAAATATGCTGCAGCTTTTTTAGATTACATAAAGATGCACACTCCTCCATGTGAAATATTCATCTTCATAGGAGATTTTTGATAGTAGTCGTGACCAACAGCCATCAGCTCTCGGCTTGTTGGTAAGGTGAGAGCTTCAAGCCCGATTTCAGGTGGCGCACCCTCCACATAAGCACCGCCCGACGAAGGGGGGGCGGGGAAAGCTACAGGTCCAAAACCTTCGACCCTTCTTTCTAAATGGGGGTGCCACAAGGGCCGGTGTCCATCATTGGAAGTGGCATCTCTGTTTGCGCACATTGGAGAAAGTGCTCTGCTAGTGAAATCGGTCCATTGACACCTATAATTGTTTCAACCAAGGCCGAGCACTCTTCTCAAATTTTTGGATGCACTCTCGCTTTAAGTAGCTGAAACCTCTATGTGGAAAATTTTCTTATTGCGAAATGAATGGCATTCTAGAAGCTCTCACTCAAACAAGGGCTTCCTATACTG
>MDKJ01264846.1:0-42698 GCA_005239525.1 Nicotiana knightiana
GATTTTTAGACCCGAAAACATCAACTCCAAAAGACATTGTTGGAGTGAAGAGAGGTCTATAAACGTACAGCAAGTAACACAAAAAATCTGGACAGAAAAAGGGTACACCGCTGGAAATTACTGTAGCTTGCCGGAAAAATTTCAAAGTCGTCGGAATCTGTCGAAAATAGTACTAATAGACTCGGAAAAGAGGGGCGAGTAGGCTGTCCTCAAGAAGCTTGGCCAAAAAATGGCCGGAAAAGGTCGCACGCGCCGGCGCACTCGCCGGAAAACTGACTGTGGTGGCGCGTGAGAGCGTGTGGGAGAGTCTCCGACGGAGATTTTTTGTAGGGTTGGTCGCCGGAGGCCGATCTACTTAGTGGTGGTGTTGGTTTTTGCACAACACTGATAAAAAGTGGCTTTTTTACTGCGGCAGAACTTTGTTTGCCGGAAAAAAAACTTTCGGTTGATTGTTTTCTCTTCCCGGAGTCGCTGGAATTGATGCACAACGATAAATCTCTCACGATAGCTCTGATACCATGTGAGAAAGCACGGGAGAAAATAATATGTTATATCTTCTTTATACAATGATACAATGAACCCTATATATAGATAATACATGTCCTAATCCTAATACATATAGGATTAAGGTTAAGGTTATTTACTCCTAATTGGCTACTATAAACTAACAGCCTTTACGGGTCCAAAGTGCAATAGCTTGCTGATAAGAAAGAACAAGGAATGTTCCCTATCCAGATTCACTTTTAGATATAGAAAAGTTTAAGTTGTTAAGCTAGAGTCTTTACAGTGTTATTCCATCCACTGCTCTGAAAAAAGTGGTAGTTTCCTTTTCCCGTAGAGTGAAATGAAGAACTCAGATCTCATTGCATGGCACACTTATTTCTTCTTCTCTTTGACATCATTTAGGTGCGTATGTATGAGAAGTACAGCGAACGGAACTCTTGGAAGTTTGCTCCGATCTCATGCTCCGAGGTAAATATGTACTAAATTGTAATTGACAACTATGTTTCATTAGGAAATAGTTTCCTTCACTGACGTATTTAACATCTTTTGTCTAGGCTGAAAAAGGAGGATTTAAAACATATGTGATGGAGATCAAAGGCAAGCGTGTCTATAGTAAATTGAAATATGAATCTGGTGTTCATCGAGTTCAACGTGTACCGCAAACAGAAACTCAAGGCCGTGTTCACACTTCCACTGCAACAGTTGCTATCATGCCAGAGGTTAGTTATTAACAAGTTCACTAAAAAATCTCTGCAGCTCTGCTATCTAGTCTAGCTTGATATGGTCATCTTTTTTATGTTTTGTATCATCAGCAAGTTCATCCCCAGATGTTGTAGTAATCGCATGGATTGCTGCATCATTTATATTGCCATGTATGGCCGAGTTGCTGTCGATCTCCGAACTTCCATTTTTAACTGGCGTTCTCATTATGATTTTTTTATTCTTTTTTCCCCAAGTATATCTAGGTCTTTTGAGTTCCGTGTTGTTTCTGCTGTTGTTGCTTTTCATTTCATCCTTTATATATTATCTGGTTTCAGGCTGATGAAGTTGATGTGGAAATCGATCCAAAGGATATAGAACTAACAACAGCACGTTCTGGTGGTGCTGGAGGTATATGGTGATTCATTTTTCATGTTCTACTAATTTTCCCTAAACATGAACTTTTCTTGTACTTATTGACAGCATGTTTATATTGATATATGATTATGCTATGCAGGGCAGAATGTTAACAAGGTGGAGACTGCAGTTGATCTTTACCATAAACCAACGGGAATTAGAATATTTTGTACTGAGGAAAGGAGTCAGCTTAAAAACAAGAATCGTGCTTTCCAACTACTGAGAGCCAAACTGTAAGGAACAGCAATTCACATATCGGGTTTTTGCTTTATGGAGTTACTGAACTTTATTATTTAAAAGATAAAAGATTAAAAAACAGAATTGCTCAACTTAGATCTAGATGAAATTAGTCATATGGATTAGGTGAGATGCCCTTGCTTATGTAGTCGACCTCCTCTGAAAGCAACTAGATGGATAGGTTTGTCTAAGAAAAAGACTTACTTCTGATATGAACATGAAGTACTGCTTTATAGATCCTATAAAGAAAGGTTCTGGTGTTTGGGCTGCCCGATGTCTGGATCTATACTTCCAAGTTCCAACTCTGCGGAATAGTTTTGTTTGCGTGCAAAATGTCTTACTACTGCTTAGAGCACCTTCATTTGCTAGTCTCACTAGTTTAAGAGTGAAATTACAACTTTAACTGACTGCCTGTGCCAGATATGCTTTTCACTAAGCATGTAGTAGATGTTCTTCATATCTCGATAATGTTGTCATATATAACAGTATGAACAAAAGAAACCTGCATGATTAAGGAAGAATCTGTTAGTGTTTTGCTATGTTCTATGACAATGATAATTGATAAGCACATGGCTGCTCCAGGTTTTTTGTTTCATACTCTTGACATAGGGTAGCTTCTAAGTCTTCTATGTATAGGAAAAACACACATTTATATAATGTTGTGGATCAATAAAGTTTCAGACGGGCGATAAAGGTCTATTATCATTGATGTGTGTTTAATATTATTATGCGACTACTTTCTTTACAAATCATATGGTTTGACACTTTAATCGCTTTTTTGGAAGTCCACAAGGTGCTGTGTCGTCAAAAGTTTGGTCACTGACTGATAGAGTCAGCGATCAATCAAGACAAGCACTGGTACGAAAATTGTCCAAGAGCTGATGAAACCTCTGTGTTATCCCTTTTTTGGTTGATCTCCACCATTTTACAATTTCTATGATGGTCATATGCATATATGAATCTCTATATTATCTTACTCGCAAGGAAATATGGATATTCTTCATTAGTTTCAGACATGCATTATTTGCTAAAGTAAACGCAAAATCTTGCGGGTCCAAAAATTTATTGGAACAACTGTCTAGGCTGAAGAGCCACTAACAGTCTATATCCTTCTATATAAACATCATCTTTATACATTGGCCCATTCTTGTTATTTCACTCCCATGTATGCTATTTCTTTACACCAACACAAGGTGATATTTATGTATATTTACTTTGTTCTTGACTCTATGCAATTACTATTATATCTGCGCGGAATAAGACTTGTGATATTCTTCCAGGTATGAGATTAAGTTAAGGGAGCAGCAGGAATCAATAAGAAACCAGAGAAAATTACAGGTAAGATGACCCAGCCTTCAAATCGTTGAACTCGCATAACCAAAATGCAGTAGGAAGGGATGAAATCAAATCAACACGCTTGATGACATTTTAAGTTTTTCCTTAAAATGATCTTATCTGAAATGATATCCATACGGACCGACCATACCTATATGTCCAAGTGCAAGTAGCTTATGTATATCTACTTGCTGATCGTCTAATATATATACCTTCACTAGTGCAAACCTTTTTCATATTGATATGGTAATATCTGTGAAAGATACGTAAATGTCCTAGTTGTTTCCTGGGGTAATGTTTAACATAAACAAGTTGATGCAACATTTTTGACACGGTCAGTTTGAAGCCTTATGATCTCCTAATTCTTGTATTAGATTAAGGAGCACGAGGACATCTTGTCTATTTTCCTGATTAGACTGTTTACATTTACAATGACAGGTAGGTACTGGTGCTCGGTCAGAAAAAATTCGGACATACAACTACAAGGTAAATAAGCCATAATGCCTTGAACTGGAGAGAATGTTTTACTCCAAAAGAAACTTTTGACATCCAATTAATGATTATGATGGTATAATAATCCCACCACTCTCTTGAACTGCAATTCTGTTCGTAGAAACATGTAGTTTTACTGAATATGGAAACTTCGAACTTTGTGTGTTTTTTTTTTTTGGGGGGGAGGAGGGGGGGTGGTTAATTAAACTGTAAAAAACTGTTTTTTTTTCCTGATTATTGTTTAAGTGATGGTATAAATGAAGCATACTCGTGTTTCTGCATTCTGGGTAAACTGACTGGTTTTCTAAAGTTTCTTTTTGATTACCCACCCTTACATCTCACTTTTCCATCATTATGATCTCTTTTCTGTGACGTTCACGGTTCACAGGACAATAGGGTCACTGATCATCGGCTAAAAATGAACTTTGAGCTTACCTCGTTTCTTGAGGGTGACATTGAGACAGCTGTTCAGGTATATTACTTTTGTAAAGTAGCTATGAGCATCCCTTCTTTGTGGGGGAGGGGGTAAGATTTGCCATTAAGACACTCATGCTAATTTCGTCTTTGTGCAGTCTTGTTCTACTATGGAACAACAGGAATTACTGCAAGAACTTGCGGAGTCTGTCAGTGCGCCTGCTTGACAATTTGTAACCTTTGTTTTCGCAAGAAGCTCTATTTCTTCCTTTGTAGAACACTTATCGTGGATCGGCATTGTTTAAATGTACCATACGGATATCATTCTTGTTAGAATTGTTGTCAATCTAGGATTAGTACAAACGAATGAGGAAATCTAGTGCTAATTAGGAGCTCTGTCAGATCGCCATTTTAGGATTTTAGCTTTTAAATGTTACAGAACACTTCAACAATGAGTTCATTACTGAAAATTAATACTTGTGCATATTTACCTCATCTTTAAAGCTGATAATTCCCGGGCTTTTTTTTTTTTTTTTTTTTTGCTTCTTTCCCTTTTTTATCATCTGCTGATAATATAAGCGTGGTTCTGTTCTCTTTCATAACATTGTAAAAAAATACAGTCCCATTCATATGCAATAAAAGGATCCATTTGCAATTAAATATATTGATTCAATTAATCTATTAATTCACGCTTACCTGATTTTTGTGGTTGTTTTATCATACGACTAAAACCAAGCACCTAGAAACCAAACATACACAAGTCAGGAATTGGCCAAATTATATATGGGATATTTCACAATCACTTGAAAGTTGAAAGAAAGAGATTGGTCTCATACCATAAACAATGAGTAACGAACAATGAGATTCCCCTTCACCTTGGTTACTCTGTCATGGTTTGTACTTTGTATCTTCGTCTTTCATCGAAAGAACTAAATGATACGATCTGTGCGCGACAGAAAGAAAAGTGTTCCAACCGCCTTGATTTATGTAGTAATAATATGGCTCGAAGTAAAAGCAGATTAAACAAAAAATTTAAAGTTAGTTTAAATGTGACAATTAGTTATACCGATTTAAATACTGTAGAAACTTACAAAAGTTGTGTAAACTTTCTCCATCACATTTTATACTACTGTTTCGGAAGTCGTAGATTTTTACTTGACTACTATTTGATAAATCATTTTCTAAATATATAACTTTTTATAGCAATAAAACTAATAAACCAGTTTCTGGACTCAAGCAAAAAATAAGATACATTGACCATCATATTGTGAACGGAAAATGACCAGAACTGTTCTTGAAGTATCGGAATTGGTACAAAAATGTTTTCCGTCCAGCTATTTGGATAAAAATGCCCTTATCGTCATTTTTTTGGCTCAACATTATTCTTATTACTATCCGAAAATTCTGGAAAAAAAAAAATTAATTAACATCCACGTGTCACCGTTTCATTCCTAACTTGAACTTCAACTAAAATATAATAGAACTCACCTGTAACCCGTCCGAATATTGACACGCTCCGATTTTAAAAGACAACTCTCTCTCTCTCTCTCTCTCTCTAGTTGGGCGAGCGGAATCCACTGGCAGATCCGTCGGAATTAGCAACAAACACAACAACACGTCTCACTTGTAAATTATGGATAGAAATCCTTTTTTTTTACTGGACTTAGCACAATAATCTAATCGAAAAAATTGAATCCATGACTAAGAAAATGATTTCAAAAGAAGAAAACAAATACTAGTGAAGAAATTATCTGAAAAATTGCCAACTATATTAGTATATCATATGAACCAAGTGTGTATAAAATGTGATAATTGCACAATATATGTTACACGGAAAATAAAGACTTACATACTAATAGAAAAAATAGCGAAATAAATTAAAAATAAACACACACATTACATAAACAATAAAAAAAAATCTCAAATTTTCACAGAGCAATGACAAAAAAAATGAAGAAAACTACCAAAAATTTCAACAAAAAAAATCTAATAAAGAATACCCATTACATAAACAAAAAAAATTTAAATTTTTTGCATAAAGAAGAATATGACACTTCCTTCCATCTTCCATAAAAATTATTCTCATAGAGAACTAAGTTTTGTGTTTGCCTCACGAATAATCGTAGCTATACACTTGTAAAAAAATGCTCATTAAAACGAAATGGAGAAAAGGTAGAGGTGATAAAGACGGGGAGAGAGAAAAGAGAGAGACAGTTATGTTTTAAATTTGGGTCGGGTCAATATCAGGGTGGCTATGGGTGAGTTTAATTATAATTTGGCTTATGGTTTACGTTAGGCCAATAGGACGGTGACATGTGGATATTAATTAATTTTTTTTTCAATTTTTTCTGTTAATAATAAGCATAATGTTGAGCCAAAAAATTATGGTAGCGGCATTTTTATTCAAATAGGTGGACGGGGGCAATTTTATACCAATTCCAATATTTTGTAACGATCCGGCCGGTCGTTTCGAGAGTTATAATCCCGTTTTTCCTACTTATGCTCTTTTTTGTATTATTCAGCTATATTATGTTATACCGGGTTAGTTGGTTGGGGTCCGGAGTGGTTTTGGAGTGAATTAAGACACTTAGTCTCTCTATTAGAAGCTTAAGTTGGAAAAGCCAACAGGATGTTGACTTATGTGTAAACGATCTCGGATCTGAATTCTGATGATTCCGCTAGCTTCGTTAGGTGATTTTGGACTTAGGAGTGCGTCCAGAATGTGATTTGGAGGTCCGTAGTGAAATTTGGCTTGAAATGGCGAAAATTAAAAATTTGACGATTTTGGTCGGCAGTGAAAATTTTGATATCAGAGTCGGAATGGATTTCCGGAAGTTGGAGTAGGTTCGTGGTGTCATTTGTGACGTGTGTGAAAAATTTGAGGTTATTCAGGCGTGGTTTGGTAGGTTTCGACGTCTTTTGCAGAATTTGGAAGTTTAGAAGTTCTTAGGCTTGAATTCGAGGGTAATTTGGTGTTTTGATGTTGTTTTGAGTGATTTGAAGGTTCAACTAAGTTCATATGAGGTTATATGACTTGTTGGTATGGTTGGCTGACGTCCCGAGGGCCTCGGGTGAGTTTCGGGTGGTTAAAAGATCAATTATGGCCTTTGAGAGATAACTGATATGCTGGTATTCTGTTGCTGCTGGTGGTGTTTTTCGCACCTGCGGAGGGGGAGCCACAGGTGCGAGACCGCAGAAGCGGTTGGGAGGTTGCAGATATGGGCTTGATTGAGTTGGACTGGATCCGCAGGTACGAGAAGGGGGTCGCATCCGCAGATGCGATGCTAAGCCGCAGATCCGGAAGTGGGGAGTTTGGTCATTTCCGCAGAAGCGGAGGGTAAGGCGCAGGTGCGCAACCGCAGGTGCGAGGCGATGGCAGCAGATGCAAAACTTGGGATATTAAGTGAGTTACGCACCTGCGATGGAAATTCCGCAGGTGCGGCGTCGCAGAAGCGGGGAAGTGGACCGCAGGTGCGGTTTCACTGGGCAGAAGGTATAAATAGAAGATTTCGTGATATTTTCTCATTTACACTATTTTCTACTCGGACTTTGGAGCTTTTGGGGTGATTTTTGAAGGGGATTCAAGGGTATTCACTGAGGTAAGTTACTTGAGCTCTATTACCCCTAGCTATGGTGTTTTCCCGTTGTTTTCTCATCTAATTAGGGGGATTTAGGAGTGAAAATAGGAGGTTAGGGTTTGGGATTTTTGGAGAGTGTAATTCGTGGATTTGAGGGACCAAATGATGTCTTATTTTGATAAATTTTGTATGGTTAGACTCATGAGTGAATGGGCTTTCAGGTTTTGTGACTTTTGTCGGATTTCGAGGCGTGGGCCTGAGGGCTTGGTTTGAGCTAATTTTGAGTTTTGAGTCTAATTTGATAGCTTTTCTTGTGGGATTGATTCCTTTAACATATATTAATGGTATTGTACTGGTTGTGATTAGATTCAGAGCATTTGGAGACCGAATCGAGAGGCAATAGCATTGCGAAGTAGGGATTTGCTCAGATTGTGGTAAGTAATGGTTGTAAATCTAGTTCTGAGGGTATGAAACCCCGAATTTTGTGTCATGTGGCTATTTGGAGGTGACACACATGCTAGGTGACAAGCGTGTGGGTGTGTACCATTGGGGATTGTGACTTGGTCCGTCCCGTAGCAACTGTAAAGTTGAACAACCTGTTTTAGCTACATGCTTCTTATGTGCTTTAGAAAGATTTACTGTAAATCATGCTAGATGCAATGTCTAGACCTTATGCCGGTATTGTTTGGACCCTTAGAGGTCTTTTCTTGGTGTTCTCTCACTGTTTTGGTTGACAATCTGTACTCAGTCATGTTCATACATTTTTATGTCATAGCTCAGTCTCTGTTATTCTATCTGATGCATAATGTCAATGATGTTTGGGTTGATTACTTTGATTTCTTAGAGCTTGAGAGACTGGAGAGATTGATGACTGAGTGAGGCCGAGGGCCTGATTTGTGAGGACATTTATGGGATCGGGTTGCACGCCGCAGCATGTTTCATTGATTCTACCATGATGGGCATTGATATAGGGCTTGGGCTGAAGGAGTCCCTCCGGAGTCTGTACACACCCCCAGTGAGCGCAGGTACCTATTGAGTGCGAGTACCGAGTGCTGAGCGATTGTGAGGCAAGAGTGATTGTGAGGTTGGAGTGATTGGGAGGACTGAGTGATGTTTGCCCGAGGGGCGGTATATTATTTCATCATTTATACTCATAGTTGTTTTGAGTCCTTGTTTGAGAATGCTGAAAGATATTTTTAACTGATTTTTACTTGATCTTGATTTAAACAAACTGATTTGACTTAAACTCTGGTTGTAAAGCATGTCGTACTTTACTGAATTTTTGTGATATGAATTGTACTTGCATCTAGCTCGTCACTACTTCTCAGCCTTTATTTACTGATGTTACTTACTGATTTGGTGTACTCACGTTACTCCATGCACCTTGTGTGCAGATCCAGGCATTTCTAGCCACGGTAGCGGCTGCTGATATTTTTGTCACTGATCATTGGAGATTGCAAGGTAGTTTCCCGGCGATGGAAACCCTGCTTTCTTCTTCCCTATCTTCCCTTTAGTTGTATTTTGGTTTTTTCCAGACTATGTTAGTCTTGTTGTTATCAGACCAGTTTGTAGCAGTTGGTCATGACTCAGTGACACCCCGATGTTTGGGGCTTTTCTTTCCACATTTCTAGTTTTCGAGTAAACCCTTATTTCTTTAATGAATTATGTTATACAAAAGGTCTTTGGCATACCGTTTTTAAATGAGCTATTGTAGTGTTGTGGAAGTCAACTGATCTAGTATCATCGATAGGCGCCATCACGACCGGTTTGAGTTTAGGGTCGTGACAAGTTGGTATCAAAGCCTAGGTTACATAGGTCCCACGAGTCATGAGCGTGTTTAGTAGAGTCTTGCGGATAGGTGCGGAGACGTCTGTACTTATCTTCAATAGGCTGCAGAACCTTTAGGAAAATCTCACATTCTTGAATTCTTGTTTTGCGAATCTGTTGATTCTGGTAACTAAACTTCTGTTGTTTCATTCTCTCACATAGGGTGAGAACTCGCACTACCAGACAGGAGGACCAGCCACCAGTACCACCAGCCAGGGCCGCGAGAGGCCGAGGCCTCGGTCGAGGCTGTGGTAGGGGTAGAGGTACAGCCCGAGCAGCAGCCGAAGTAGTACCTGCAGACCCTCCAGTTGCTCCAGATCAAGACCAGGTCCCAATCGTAGATGTCCCAGCGGGACCAGCTCAGGCACCACCTATGCCTATTGTGATTCGTGGCCTTTAGGAGGCCCTAGCTCAAATTCTATTAGTGTGTACTGGCCTTGCTCAAGCGGTCTCTATTTCGACGGCCGCAACCACTTCTCAGGCCGGGGGAGGCACTCAGACTCCCGCCGCTCGCACACCTGAGCAAGTTGTTCAAGGACTCCAGACACCGGGGGCACCACCAGCCCAGCCGGTTGTTGCTTCTCAGGACTATGTGATTCCTGCTATGCCTAAGGATGATCAACGTAGATTGGAGAGGTTTGGGAGACTCTAGCCTCCATCTTTTAGTGGTACAGAGGGTGAGGATGCATAGGGTTTCTTGGATAAGTGTCAGAGGGTACTCCGTACTGCAGGCATTCTGGAGATTAGTGGGGTCTCATTCACTACCTTTCAATTCTCTGGGGATGCATTCAGTTGGTGGGAGGCTTACGAGAGGCGTAGGCCGGTCGGCATAGCACCCCTTACTTGGCAGCAGTTCTTTGTTGTCTTTCTGGAGAAGTTTGTGGCTCAATCCCGCAGGGAGGAGCTGCGCAGACAGTTTGAGCAGCTTCGTCAGGGTGATATGCCCGTGATGTAGTATGAGATGCGATTCTTAGAGTTGGCCCGTCATGCTATCTGGTTGGTTCCAACAGACAGAGAGAGGATCAGGAGGTTTATAGATGGCCTCACTTTTCAGCTTCGATTGCTTATGACCAGAGAGAGTGTTTGGTGCTACTTTTGATGAGGTTGTCAACATTGCTCGACAGATTGAGATGGTTCGCAGTCAGGAGAGGATTGAGAAGAAGGCCAAGAGGCTTCGGGGACAGGGTGGATTCAGTGGTTCTCCTCATGGGGGTCAGTTCCAACACGGCAGAGGCCGTCCATTCAAGCATGCTCAGTCACCCCCCCCCCCAATTCATCGTGGTGCATCATGGGGCCATAGTTCTCACAGTTCTCATCAGGGCCACTCATCACTCAGTTCCCACCAAGCCAAGAGTTCATCCCGTGCTCCATTAGTTCAAGGCTCCTTTATGCCAGGTTCTTCTACCAGTTATCCCGGTGCTCGGGGCTCCCTTCAGCCCCCGTCACCAGCACCAGGGAGTTGTTTTGAGTGTGGGGAGTTGGGGAATATGTGGAGGCAGTGTCCTCGTCGTCATGGGGGTCTATCTCAATAGAGGAGTCAGCCTTCGACTTCAGCACTAGTTACTTCACCACCCGCCCAGTCAGCTCGGGGTGGAGATCAGTCAACTAGGGGTCACCCTAGAGGAGGTGGCCGATCAGGTAGTGGTCAGGCCCGTTTGTATGCACTCCCTGTCAGACCAGATACCATTGCTTCAGATGCCGTGATTACAGGTATTGTTTCAGTTTGCCACCGAGATGCCTCGATATTATTTTACCCTGGTTCCATATATTCATATGTTTCCTCGTATTTCGCTTATTTTTTGGATATGCCCCGTGAGTCTTTAGTTTCATCTGTTCATGTATCTATTTCTGTGGGGGGATACTATTATTGTGGACCGCTTATCGGTCATGTGTGGTGATTATTTGGGGTCTGGAGACCCGAGTGGACATTTTGCTGCTCACTATGGTTGACTTCAATGTGATATTTGGTATGGGTTGGTTATCTCCATGTCATGTTGTTCTAGATTGCCATGCTAAGACCGTGACGTTGGCGATGCTGGGATTTCCGAGGGTTGAGTGGAGCGGGTCTATAGACTATGTACCTAGTAGAGTGATTTCATATTTGTGAGGGATGTTAGTGCAGAGACTCCTACCATTGATTCTGTTCCGGTGGTACGTGATTTTCTGGATGTGTTTCCTGCAGACCTGTCGGGTATGCCACCTGATAGGGATATTGACTTTGGTATTGATTTGATGTCGGGCACTCAGCCCATTTCTATTCCACCGTATCGTATGGCACCAGCGGAGTTGAAAGAACAGCTTCAGAAACTCCTTGATAAGGGGTTTATTTGGCCTAGTGTATCACCTTGGGATGCACCGGTTCTATTTGTGAAGAAGGATGGTTCCATGAGGATGTGCATTAATTACAGGAAGTTGAACAAGGTCATGGTCAAGAACAAGTATCATTTTCCTTGTATTGATGATCTATTTGACCAGCTTCAGGGAGCGAGGGTGTTCTCCAAGATTGATTTTAGGTCTGGATTTCACTAATTGAAGATTCGGAATTCGGATATTCTTAAGACAGCTTTCAGGACCCGAAATTGGAGGATATGTTGCATGCTTGTTTCATTGACTTTGGGGGTTTATGGGACCAGTTTCTGCCGCTCGCGGAGTTTGCATATAACAACAGTTATCAGTCGAGCATTCAGATGGTTCCGTACGAGGCTTTATATGGGAGGAGGTGTAGATCTCTGATAGGATGGTTTGAGCCAGGTGAGACTAGGCTCTTGGGTACAGACTTGGTCTACGGTGCATTAGACAAGGTGAAATTGATTTAGGAGCAGCTTCGCATGGCGCAGTCTAGGCAGAAGAGTTACGCGGACAAGAAGGTCCGTGATGTGTCTTTCATGGTAGGGGAGAAGGTTTTGCTGAAGGTATCACCTATGAAGGGTGTTATGAAGTTTGAGAAGAGGGGAAAGTTGAGCCCCCGGTTCATTGGGCCTTTTGAGGTGCTTCAGATGATAGGGGAGGTGGCTTATAAGCTTGCGTTGCCACCCAGCTTGTCGAGTGTGCATCCGGTATTTCATGTTTCCATGATCCGGAAGTATGTTGGCGATCCGTCCCATGTTTTCGACTTCAACACGGTTCAGTTGGCGGGTGATATGACTTATGATGTGGAGCTGGTGGCCATTTTGGATCGGCAGGTTCGAAAGTAGAGGTCAAAGGATATAGCTTCAGTGAAGGTGCAGTGGAGAGGTCAGCCTATGGAGGAGGCCACCTAGGAGACTGAGCGGGAGATATGGATCACGTATCGCACTATTTGAGACTTCAGGTATGTTTCTAGACACTTTCAAAGACGAACATTTGTTTATAGCCCCGTTTTCCCCATTTATGCTCCTTTTTGTATTATTCAGCTATATTGTGTTATACCAGGTTAGTTGGTTCGAGTCCGAAATGGTTTCGAAGTGAATTGAGACACTTAGTCTCTATGTTAGAAGCTTAAGTTGGAAAAGCCAATCGAATGTTGACTTATGTGTAAAATTTCTCGGATCTTAATTTTGATGATTCTGTTAGCTCTGTTAGGTGATTTTGGATATAATAGTGCGTCCGAAATGTGATTTGGAGGCTCGTAGTGGAATTTGGCTTGAATTGGCGAAAATTAAAAATTTGGTGGTATGTAGTGGAAAATTTGATATCGGGGTCGGAATGTATATTCGGAAGTTGGAGTTGGTTCTTGGTGTCATTTGTGATGTGTGTGAAAAATTTGAGGTAATTCGGGCGTGGTTTGGTAGGTTACGGCATCATTTGCGAAATTTGGAAGTTTAGAAGTTTGAATCCGAGGGTAATTTGGAGTTTTGATGTTGTTTTGAGTGATTCGAAGGTTCGGCTTAGTTCGTATAAGGTTATATGACTTGTTGGTATGGTTGGTTGAGGTCCCGAGGGCCTCAGGTGAGTTTTGGGTGGTTAACGGATCAATTATAGCCTTTGAGAGATAGCTGATCTGTCGGTTTTCTGTTGCTGATGGTGTTTTCTGCACCTGCGGAGGGGGAGCCGCAGGTGCGAGACCGCAGATTCAGGCATGATTGAGTTGGACTGGATCCGCAGGTGCGAGAATGGGGTCGCATCTGCGAGCCCGTAGATGCGATGCTGAGCCGCAGACGCGGAAGTAGGGAGTTTGGTCATTTCCGCATAAGCAAAGGGTAAGCCGCAGGTGCGCAACCGCAGGTGCGAGGCGATGGACGCAGATGCGAACCTGGGATATTAAGTGACTTCTGCACCTGCGATGGAAATTCTGCAGGTGCGGCGTCACAGAAGCCGGGAAGTGGACCGCATGTGCGGTTTTACTAGGCAGAAGGTATAAATAGAGGACTTCGTGATTTTTCCTCATTTCCACCATTTTCAACTCGGACTTTGGAGCTTTTGGGATGGTTTTTGAAGAGGATTCAAGGGTATTCACTGAGGTAAGTTACTTGAGCTCTATTACCCCTAGCTATGGCGTTTTCCCATTATTTTCTCATCTAATTAGTGGGACTTAGGAGTGAAAATAGGAGGTTAGGCTTGGGATTTTTGGAGAGTGTAATTCAGGGATTTGAGGGGCCAAATTATGTCAGATTTTGATAAATTTCATATGGTTAGACTCGTGAGTGAATGAGCTTTCGGGTTTTGTGACTTTTGTCGGATTTCGAGGCGTGACCCTTTTCCGTATTATGAATCTCAGTTTTCCTTTTAAAAGAAAGAAATTGGTTTTATGCATATTGCTATTAATGGCGAAGCCAAGAATTTCTCCAAGGGTATTCAAACTTGAAAGAAGTGAAAAAAATTCTGACACTTGTACTTGTACTTGTACTTGTGCCACTTTGTCATCCCGGTCCCTATAATCTATAAAGTTTCATCCAGACACTTTAATTTAATCAAAAACTATATTTTAAACCCCTCTGACCGTTGACCAAGCACATCTGGCAACAAAATGGTTGAGCTGGACAATACGAGTGTAGTTCACGCGGACAACGAGCGTGAATATGACATTTTGAATAAGAAATAATTAAAATAAGAATGAAAAAACTAATAAAATATTTTAAAAAAAAGCAAAAAGCAAAAAGCAAAAAACAAAATTCCCCACACCCCACCCCATTTTTCTTTTTCCTGTTAGCTTCTTCCCCCTACCGCCTGCAAATGCAAATGCAAACCATTGTTTGCACCAGGTTAAAACAATTCCTAATTCTTCTAAAAGCGTCCACAGTAATTTCCCCATCCCTATTCCCATCAATCTTTCTCTTTATAATCCCAAAAGAGGGTCAAATCCTCACTACAAGAAAGTATGAAATTTGCAACAAATTTTTTTGTGTCATATATTGAATATTGTGCGAAAAACACTTTTGGCAACAACAATAGAGTTGTTGCACGTTGTTGCAATAAATGCTGATGGGAAAAGTTTTTGCAACAATAAAAGACATTGTTGCAAAATGTCTTCTTAACGCAACAAAGAATATTGTTGCCATTAATTATATTTTGCTCTTACAATTACCGCTTATGAAAATATTTAGCAACAACAATTAGTGTTGCAATAAATTATTATTTTTTCGTAACAATATTGCTTGTGGCAAAAAAATTGGCGGGAGGGTAGTTAATATTCTGTTATAATGGCTTTTAGCAACAAATATTGTTGTGGCCACAAAATCACTTTTTTCAATAATATTATATTTTTAATTGTACAACTTACAACAATAAATATGTAGTTACTATATGATATATATTTGCAAAAGTCAATAAACCTGATGCACTAAGTATTTACATACCTTCAAAAACTAAGTACCACTAAAACATATGTTTTTACTTACAAAAAAGAACAAGAACTTCTCTATAGTCATAATTTCTATTCTAATAACAACCCTAAAACCAAATTTTCTTCCAATAGCTTGTGCATTGATGAACCATATTTGCCAGCTATGTTGGTTTACTCATGCTCATCCTACAAAAAAAGATAAATTAAAAATATATTTTTTTATAAATAAAAACTATAAAGTACACATGTATAAACCAAAAGAGAGAATTTGAGCATCAAAAGAGAGAATATGACCCTGACTAGATTATATTGGGCATCAAAAAGGTTCTTTCTATTTGCCCAAATTGTCTTGTTATTTCACCTACTAATTTCTTCTAGTCTTTTTAATTCAACTAAGCTTTATAGGCTTAATATTAGTTGTAATTCTTTGTCTGGCCCAATCCCCACAAGTATCAAACAAGATATACACAGAAAAAAGGTTAATATCACACTACCATTGCCAAAACTGCAATTCTTCGAATGGCAATAGATAGGAGATGATCACACAGGGCGTGCAAAAGCTAAAATAGCTCGGCTAGATATCATATCCGGAGATGATCACACAATGTCAATAGACAGGAGATGTTCAGATTTTCAGAAAATGGTCATATCATTAAATAAATGAAATACCCCACTCAATCCCTATTTCCATTTCATATCCTAATAACACCAAAACCTAACTGGCAGTGATGATATATTTTTGCTGTAATGAAAAATGTTTACCCTATTGAGCACAACCTGCAATTCATACATAGACTACGCCAATGTATGAAAATTACCCACTTGACAATAAGTAATCTCTTGAACTTTGATTACAAAAACTAAGCCTCAATCTCAAACTAGTCACCATACGCTAATGAATCCACTATAAGATGCAGCTCTATTTCAGTTCATTTCACACTAATACTCATAAAAATAGTCTCTTGGGACAATTAAGGATTTCCTAAAACTATAAGTTTTCCGTGAAATTTAACTGAAGGAGTAAATAAGGTTCATATCGAATTCAACACCATTCATCAATACCAGTAATTTCATTTACTTTCTTGATTTAGAAAATTAAACAATTATGCAGGTTGAAAGAAAGTCAGAATAAGTTTGATACAAAGCCAAAGGTTACTTTCACAAAGCCAACAACTAATTTATTTGTGAGACCTGAAGGCAAAGTTCATGATACGAATGGTGGTGGTGGTGGCGACAACATACTAGATAGTAACATAATGCAAAACATGACAATTAACATTATCAACCAAGGAATTTACTTTTACAAGAGTTAGACGAAGTTTTCTTACCGTGATGTCATCCATAAGTCTTGAACAACTTGCCTCATCTGAACCACTTAAATTAGAAATAATGTTGAAAAATGCAGCAGAAGCTCCATTTTGTTAAACATAGTAAAACTACATAACTAATTGACGTACAAATCAGTGGAAAGAAATGATATAGGAACGAGAAATAAACAAAGATAATGCGACAAGAGTAATTGTTACTCAGAAATTAGGACAATTAGTTGTAACAATTAATATACATGTACAAGTATGACTTAAAGTTGATGACCCCAGATATTATTTAGCTTGAGATGAATGAATTTTTAATTAGCTTTATGTTTGTTTCAATCAAATGGAAAACACATTTGTAATTATATTCTTGAATATTCTAACATATATCCATCACTACTACACCCCCACGTGGACACTTAACAGTCATCAAATGGATGAACCTTTGGCAAATATCAGAACAATATTTATTCAAAGTAGTCTGAATCCACTTCAATTCTAAACTCTAGAGCTTCCACTTTCTGCTAATCAACCAATTTGCAGGTATGTAATAACTTTGTGTCTGGAAATATATAATTCGTTCAGCTCGGCCAATCTTGTTAAGAAATATAGTACCTATTTGATTTCTTGAGTCCCTTTACAGAGAGAAGCTCTCATGAAAATTTCTAAAATCGTAGAAACGCCTAATTTGAAGTTCAGAAATCTCGACCTATCATGTAATCTACATGTTCTAAGTTGCATTTGTTTGGTGCTTATTTTATTTGAGTTTTTATTTCAATTAAGTGTAAGCTTTTGGTTGAATAAATGATTTATTTGGAATAGTAAAGTAGTTTAAGAAAACTAAACAGGCCTTGCAACATTATTGTCGATCTAACAATATCTTGATACTATGTAGCTCTCTAGTATTGTGCCTGATATCATGATTTCCTCGACTAAATAGTATAGTGTTGTTAACAATAATAATGCTAAAAAAACAAATGTACCAGTCGCGCATACATACAACAAACCAAAACTAGATAAAATATAGGAAAAAATGTTCTCTTGAAGTTGATAAGGTATATAAGCCATCCCTCCGTCATAAGAATAGAATGCATCTCCTCCTTAAACATCACTCCCTTATTTATTTTTTTCTAAACTTCTCTATCCCTCATACCCAGTGCACACAGAGTACTCACCCGCAAAGCAGCGGCGATGACAGATGCGAATTTTTCCGGAGTTCCAAAAAGAAAAGAGATATATATACTCCTACCAATATTTCATACTTAACATTTTCCCCATTTCTTGAACATAATCTTGATCTCTCTAAAGTATGAAGCATAAACATACATATCTGGACTTGTGGCAAAAATATTATAGGTTATGACTTGCACTAATGAGATGGATTTCTTCCCTGCCAATTTCATGATACAGACTTGTCATGAAGATGAACATCAACCTTCAACTTCTCTCACTTCCATTCTTCCCTCCTGTTCACCTCAAGATTTCCATGGTTTACTTTCTTCTCTTTCTTTCGTTATCTTCAACTTTCCTTTTTGTTGGTGTTTGGACATATTTATTATTTGCAAAATAAATGTTGTGTATTTCAACTGTCTTGAAATAATGAATTCTAAATTGAAAAACTGATATGAGAATATATATTTCAAGTGAAATAACAGTTTTCACTCACAAAACCTTTGTTTTATTTTCAAGTGAAATTCATATTTAAATACAATTTCAACTTCAAATACTCGTTTTTTAAACTTTAACAAAAAATATTGTCTAAGCGGAGGGTCTATCGGAAACAACATCTCTGTCCTTCCAGGGCAGGGGTAAGGCTGCGTACATCTTACCCTCATCAAATGACTAAAATATCAAAAAAACCAGTATGTCCTCAGATCACCTAAGCAGCAGACTATAAATTAAGTACATACAATAGAATGCATGGCAGAAAAGAAAGCTTTAACCGTAGGTTTTTCCTTTTCCAACGAAGGGGTGTTGGTTGACACCCCTTTGGTACATATGGCTCCACCATATGCTGCTAATCATCATTAAATAAATAGCATAAACAAACTTATTCAACATCAACCAACTGCGGATCAATTAATTAAGCTTAAGGTTTAACTACTATTATTGCTCTGCCATTAGGTTCTCTGATCTTCAAAGGCTTTTCAGTTTCGCTTGTAATTTTTATTAGACGGAATTTAAAGAAACTTTACTTCTTAGAAAATCATAATTTTCCATTTAAGGTAAATTAGAATCAAGCAAATCACATAAGAGAAGCTCTAATCAAACAAATCACAAAAGAGAATCTCTAATCAAGCAAATTAGAAACTCAAAACTCAAAATATACAAAAAATTACATAGACTTTACAGAAGCTAACGAACCTGCGAATTAGGTATTTGCTAGGCGCTGATTTGAACTGTAACGAGGTTGGAGCTTCTTCACAGAATTTTTCAGAAACAAAGAGGAGGAGCTTCAAGTTATTGTCGGGATAAAGATTAAATTCTTACTGATTCTTCTCTGATCAACCGCAACAAGAAGAAACAAAGAGGACGCAGAGCAGGGAAGGAGCTTTTTCAAGTATAATTGATAACAAAAATCCTAGCCTTATTAGCGAGTGGGCTAAAAAACGGGAAAAATAATACGGAGGGAAAGGTTTGCCGCTCGATTTTGGTGGAAAATCTAAAGTTTTAGGCTACAACCGTCAAAATAATATTTATTGCCAACAAAAGACTTTACTGTTGCCAATTCTATTTATTTCCAATAAATTTTTTTTATTGTTGCCAATTAATTAAGAGGGAAATGTTTGCCGCTCGATTTTGACATGTCAAAATAATGTTTATTGCCAACAAAAAAACTTTATTGTTGCCAATTCTGTTTATTGCCAACAAAAAAATCTTAATTGTTGCCAATTCTATTTATAATTTCACGTTAAAAGTTTTATTTTTTGCAACAACTAATTGTAGTTGTTGTCATTTATTAAAATTCGGCAACAACACTGTAGCTGTAGGTAGAACGTTGTTGTCATTTTTAAAATTTTAAAGTTTATTATTAAACCATAGAATATGACAACAAAATTAATATATTTGGCAACAAGAAAATTTTGTTGCCAAAAAATCTATGCTATAGCAACAATATTATTGAGTTGCTGACATTTATCCATTTTTGCCAACAATATTTTGTTGTTAAAACGTTGTTGCAAATTCCATACTTTCTTGTAGTACCTTCAAGCCCAATTTCTTCATAATTACCTGATTACCTTATAGGAGAAAGACAAAAGGAAGATAGGGTGAAGGAAAGTTTGAGAATATTTGACTTAGAGAAGCAGTTTGCATTTTATGGCGCATATCATAGCAACCCAGTGAATATCTTGATTCACATGATGTTTGTATGGCCAATCTTTTTCACTGGTCTTATTCTTTTCGATTTTACGCCCCCACTTTTCAATTTATCTCCGATTCAGCTCTGTGAACACAGTTCTTTGGTCCTTAACTCCACTTATCCACTAACGCCATTGTAATCTCTGTCATCAATGGCGGACAAGAAGAAACGCCGGTGAGCAGCTCACGACTCCGACTCCAATTCCGATACCTCCCTTTCAAATCCAAGCTAAAACTCGATTTCGTCATCCTCCAAACCCTAAAAAACCTCAAGGCCTCCTCCGCCACCTCCAGTTCCAAAACCCTAACTCTCGCCTATATGTTGGCCTCTCCACCACCTGTCGTGAAGTGACTGACCTCCCAATCGACGAGGTACAATACAATATAAGAGTCATTGTCGGTGAAAATTCCAGCCAAAGTTCACGACAAATTATCTACCATGTGACATGGCATCTACACATTGTTATTTTTTGACGTGGCAGCCAACGTGGAGGAGATTGTATTATACGCACTGACAGCCTCCTATCATAAGCGTTTATTATACACGGTTTGAAGTAATATAAGTATTCAATTGACAAATTATTAAGTTTGGAGACCGATATGACAAAATAGCACAAATATAAATATCATTTTGGCTATTCTACCTTATTTTTACCTAGTTAATTTCATAAGATGTAGTATAGAAAGTTAAAAATCCTTGCTACTCACATTAGTCATATAGTACGAGGTGCAATTTGGAAACTGTCGTTTGCACCGTTTGGCGGCAGGTTTGTTCAGGAGCGGCCACGTGGTAAACTGGGAGGTCAATCATCTGCAGCAGTGAACGAAGCACTCGTCCTCAATCCTCCAAATGGCATGGAGGTTCGCACCACCTCTTCGACCTTCTCTCCTCACTATAAAAAATGCCCATTTCAACTCCCCAAACTCCCTTTCCATTTTCGGCAAATCTTCTATGCTCAAGAAACTCCTAATTTCTTCCTCATCTCGCTGCTACTTTTCCAAGAAACCCATCAAATTCCACTTGCGTAATAATACTACTGCTCCTGAGTGTTCCAGCTTTCTTCGTCGGCCCATTCACTCTCTGAGTGTTCTTGCCATGGCTGAACAGTCGTCATCCAGCAGTTCTTCCCAGGCGGCCCATAACCATACCAATCGTCTTGCCTCTGAACATAGTCCTTATCTTCTTCAGCACGCCCATAATCCGGTATTACATATTACTAATACTATTTTTAAAATTTTGTCGAACATTGATGAATCCCCAAATTTAATTTTGGGGATTTTGGATTTAGGCGTAGTTGATAGTGATAGTCTGGGGACTGTTTGTTGGAATATTTAATTTTGTCATTAAAACAAAAGAGGAAGAAAAAGTTTATGCGTTTCTATTCTCTGCACTAACTTTGTTACTTTGTTCATGATGGGAAGGTTGATTGGTATCCATGGGGGGAGGAGGCCTTTGCTGAAGCTCGCAAAAGAGATGTCCCTATCTTTTTGTCAAGTCAGTAACTTCTTGTTTTTCTTTATATTACTCACTGTCCCATTTTATGTGGCATACTCTACGTTTTAGTCTGTCCCAAACAGAATGTCACTATTTTTAGACCATAAGTTCTGAAAGTCTTTCTGTTTTTCTTTATCTCTGCACCCCTCAAACAATGCCACATAAATTAAATTAAGGAGGGAGCTTTGTGATTTTTCCTGTACCCCTTTTAGTCTATTGGAGTTATTCCAATTGATTCAATTATGATTTCCTAAAAGCTAATAATGAAATCTTTTCATGCTGTATTTTGGTCATGGATCGTGTGGTGCTTGCCATGTCGCGTTTGAAGTTGGTTACAGCACGTGTCATTGGTAAGTTTTTGTTTTTTTTACCTGGAGAGTTTCTAGAAATTAATATAGTGGAAGGCTAATGCTTTATTAATTCATAAGGTGTCATGTCATGGAAGTTGAATCTTTTGAAGATGAAGAGGTGGCCAAATTGCTAAATGAATGGTTCATTAGCATCAAGGTGAATCTGAAAGTTTATTCACGCTAACTTATTGAGCTACGTTTAGCTAGTTGTCTATAATCTTCCAACTAATAAACATTTCGTGACCTTGTTTGTGTACAGGTTGATAGAGAGGAGCGTCCAGATGTTGACAAGGTACAAAGTCTCATTGGATTATGCTTTAGTTGATCGCTTTTCTAGTTGATACTATTGGATTAGTTTTGTTCCATTCAATTTGCATTGCTATTTGACGTATGCTATTGTATTTTGTTTTTTTGTTACACTCAGCGTTGCGCTTGGTTTTCTTTGATTATCCTCGTTGATAGAATCTTATTCTTTGCAAATAAGTTGCTATCATCACTTTCTTGCCTCTGGTTATGTGATGAACAAAGTACGGACACTGAATTTAGTTGACTAATATTAGTTCCTTAATGATGTTCGATTTTAATGTCCAAAGGTGATGCTATCCGCAATGAGTGGCCTAATTTTTGTTCAATTCTCAGGTGTACATGACATATGTGCAAGCTTTATATGGTGGTGGCGGTTGGCCACTAAGTGTCTTTCTTTCACCTGATTTGAAGCCCTTGATGGGTGGGACTTATTTTCCTCCAGAAGACAACTATGGAAGGCCAGGATTTAAAACTATACTTAGGTGCGCACATTCTCTACTTTCAGATTAAGCCGTTCAACATGAACTTGTGCTGCACTTTAAATATGGATGAAATTCTTTTTAAGCTCAAAGTTCTGAGAATATTTCCTGTATGCTTCATCATCATGCTTAGGAAAGTGAAGGAAGCGTGGAACAGCAAGAGAGATATGCTTGTCCAGAGTGGATCCTTTGCAATAGAACAATTATCAGAGGCAATGGCGGCAGTTGCAACATCAAATAAGCTTTCAGATGAGGTTCCGGAAACTGCACTGCGTGAATGTGCTGATCATGTAAGATTTTCCGTGAATACGTAGCCGAGTTGTCTTTTGTATGTGGTGGCAACCTGACTGTTTGGAGTTACTTACAAGAAAAGCCACATTTGATGCTTGAGAGAGACCTATTGCATCCTCCTGTCTCTTCTTTGTTGCTACTATCCCTATTATTTTGAAGTACTTCAGAATTCTTCAGCTTCTCTTGATAGATATTGCGCCTTTTTCTCTATGGTAATTGACCATTGAGAACAAACCTCAGGGTGCTGAGTCTCTGTCTGACTTGATAATTTGATATCTTTGCTTGTTCCTGAAATTTGACTGTCTGAATGCTACTCTTAAGGATTAATCATATGGTGTTGTCATGATGATGGTCTAACATCCACATGTCCCCTGCATTTGCTGCAGCTAGGAGAAAGCTATGATTCGAAATATGGTGGTTTTCGATCTGCACCCAAATTTCCAAGGCCAGTTGAGATGCAGCTGATGCTTTACAGCTCAAAGAGGTCTGGGGAGACTGGAAAATCAGGTGAAGCCAAGAATGCTCTAAATATGGTCTTGTTCACTTTAGAATGCATGGCGAGGGGTGGTGTCCATGACCATGTTGGAGGTGGTTTTCACAGATACAGTGTTGATGAATGCTGGCATGGTGAGCTGAATTATTATGTATGTATTCTGATATTTAATTTTTATTCTCGGTCACTTGATGTGTTCTTTTCCTGCTTCTTGCAGTTCCACATTTCGAGAAAATGTTATATGATCAGGGTCAACTTTGTAATGTCTATCTCGATGCTTTTTGTATCACAAAGGATGTGTTTTATTCAAGTTTGTCTCGTGATATCCTTGACTACTTGAGGAGGGATATGATTGGTCCAAATGGTGAAATTTTTTCGGCTGAAGATGCTGATAGTTATGAATCTGAAGGGGCGTCACGGAAAAAGGAGGGTGCTTTCTATGTCTGGACTAGTACCGAGGTACTTGTCACTGTTGTTTTTACTGTCAAATGTTTGAATAGGTATCGTTTCTGTTTTGTTGTTTGAAGTTCGAGTATCGAGACATGTATGAATCAGCAATTTCTGGCTAACATCTGGAATGGATAGACTGGTCAGGTGGTTGTTGCACCAAACACATGCCTCAGATGCTGTCGGCAATTGGCCTTCAGCTTATTATATGTCTTGATATTTCGCTCTACACCATGCTCATTTAGTGTTGCAAATCTTTAAAGTTTGGAGAAAGCTCAGATATGCTTTTGGCAAATGACAGTATGGTTGATATGGTATAGCAATTTTGAAGTCAGCTTGACTCATAAAAGTGGAACATTGAATTGTAACTTAAAATCGGAGTTGCTCAATAAATTTGATTTCTTCAAGTAAGCTGGACTAATCAGTTTCCAATGGAAATTTATATGCATCATTTTTTGATTATCCACTGGAAGTGTCTAAAATAAAATGGCATGGAGGAACGACAAGCCAGCCTACTTGTAAGGTGCAGATTCGACAAAATCAAATTTTTATGCCAAGCTCAGCCAAATCTGGATTTTACAGATCCTGTTTTCTAACAGAATTTCAAATTAAGTAGCCCCACCAAGTAGCTCTTCTGGTCAAATAGGTTGCACAAGCGCTGTTATATTCTCAGCTGCTGCTATGGAAGGCGTCATCAACTTCAAAAACAGTCTAGTCCTTAAACATGCTAAAAGCCTAAAACTGTTGGATCAATGCTTAGCCCAATCCACATATAGGAAGCCAGTTTTAGCAAGCATTATAGCCTTATAAGACATGGTTCCATGCATATCCGATTAGTAAAACAAAAATATAGGAGAAAGCATTTACTTTGTGACACAATCAAAAAGGATAAAAAGAGGAGAACGGAAAATACCTACTGAGAAAGCTACTTGTGTGACACGATTTTCTGCCCAGCATTGAGCTTGAGTGCATTGATTTTTCTGAAGGTTGACAACATAGTTGGAGAGCACGCAATGCTTGTCAAGGATCACTATTATGTGAAACCCTCAGGTAACTGTGATCTTTCAAGGAGGAGTGATCCACATAATGAATTCAAGGGCAAAAACGTGCTAATAGAAAGAAGTAGTACCTCTGCAATGGCATCAAAACATGGTTTGCCTGTTGAGCAGTATCTTGATATCCTGGGGAATGCTCGGCAGAAACTATTTGATGTGAGGTCGGAACGTCCCCGGCCACATCTGGATGATAAGGTATATTTCTTTTTCGCAGATGTGCTTACTATTTTCATTATGTTCAGTGCGATGACTGATCTATTCTTGTAGGTTATTGTATCATGGAATGGCCTAGTGATTTCATCTCTTGCTAGAGCGTCAAAAATTCTCAAGGGAGAACCGGAAGGAACAAGATTCTACTTCCCTGTGACAGGCACCAATGTAAGATTTCAGAGCCATCTTTGACTTTAAGAAATGGGTTAGTCTCATAAATACGTGTAAAATCTTAAACTGGTAGCAATAAAATCTTTGTTAAGCCAGTTGAAATTTCAGTTTGTTTAATGAAAATATTGATACTCATTGTCCTCCAAGGTTGTATATGCCTCTGAAACCAGGATCTTTGGTGCATCACTGGATTGATACCCATGTCTTTTGGTTAACTTTGATTTGTTATAAACTCTCATTTTTGCAAAGCATTTTGACACATTTAGTCAACTTACGTCTTAGATCAGGTATTGTAGTGTTGGTAGGGTTGCCTTCTCTGTTGACTGCTTAAATTTGTTTCTGCTCATCATTTTCAGCCCAAGGAGTACATGGATGTCGCTGAGAAAGCAGCATATTTTATCAGGAATAACCTTTATAATCAACAGACACGCAGGCTGCAGCATAGCTTTAGGAATGGTCCTTCCAAAGCACCTGGATTTCTAGATGATTACGCATATCTGATATCAGGTCTACTGGATCTTTACGAGTTCGGTGGTTCAGTCTTCTGGTTGGGTTGGGCACTCGAACTTCAGGAGACCCAAGTAAGAAACTTTTTTGATCTTTCGGTCAATAGGACAAGTTCTTAAGTTCTTGTTACTGTTAAACTATTTCTTGCAGGATGAGTTATTTCTCGACAAAGCTGGAGGAGGTTATTTCAGCACAACTGGTGAAGATCCTTCTGTTCTTCTCCGTGTGAAAGAAGATCATGATGGAGCAGAGCCTTCAGGGAATTCTGTTTCAGTGATTAATCTAGTGAGATTGGCCTCTATGGTTGCTGGTGACAAATCCAAACATTGCAGAGAGACTGCAGAACACGTTGTGGTGTGCCTTTTGCCTTGAACTTTCTGGGTCTTATGTTGATTATATAATCCGTGTATTGTTGCCAGTAAATTTGTAACTTTTGCATTTGATAGGCGGTTTTTGAGAAGAGGCTGAAAGATGCAGCTGTCGCTGTACCACTGATGTGCTGTGCAGCAGACATGCTGGCTTTTGCTACTAGAAAGCAGGTAGTTTTAGTTGGAGTGAAATCCTCTGAGGAGTTTGAAAACATGGTTGCTGCTGCTCATGCAGCATACGATCTTAACAAGACGGTAAGTACTTTCCGTGCAGGAGCTAAACCTTCATATCACATTGTACGTTGGTGAATTTTGCTTCTTACTAGTACTGATTCTAAATAGGTTGTTCACATCGATCCAACCGATGCGGAGGAGATGAGATTTTGGGAAGAAATTAATGGAAATATTGCTTTGATGGCGAAAAACAATGCTGCTGCTGACAAACTAATTGCCCTTGTTTGTCAAAACTTCACATGTAGCCCTCCAGTCAGTGAACCGAAATCTCTTGAATCATTGCTCTCGCAGTAAATACTAAAACCTTTGATTAAGAGTAGTTCATAGTATGTGCATAAGAGTTGCCACCAGCAACTAGAGAAACTGAAATTACTTGTTTGCCTAATTTATGTGTTACAATAAGGTTCTGCAATGGTGGCTCTGTTTTCTCGTGAACCAAGTGTACTATAGTTCATTAGCTATGGCTAAGGGTTAGTTCAAAGATGTGTACATAAGAAACCAGATACTGAGATCAGATGTTAGTTTAATGAATGTGCTTCAATAGGGTTCTGGTGTGGTGGTTCTTTTTTCTTGTTAATAAACACTTAAGTTGTGTCGAGTACTACAATATTTTATTTTTCCATTGATAGTGCTAGAGAGGAGTATTAAGTTTGTTAACTTTAGACTTGTTGAAGTAAATATTAAGAGTTTGTCTATTAAATAGTTTTACATTGTGATACCGTATTTTAATCAAATTGAATCGTCATTGTTTCAAATATGTAAATGCTTATTTATATAATTAGTTTCAATACTTGCAATAATTTTTTCTCCACTTAATGTTTATCAGTTTCAATCAACTAAACTAAGAGTTACACCAAACAATCTCTTGGTTATATGTCCAGAGTCACTAAATGGAATGTCTATTTGCTTTTTACCATTTTGTACTTTAATTTTTAATTTGGTACGCCTGTCTTTTTTTTTTTTTTTAAATAAAGTTGCTCATACAGCCGTCTAGGTTGTGTTGTATTCAAAAAAGCGCAAGAGGAGGTTAGATCTGACCTCACAAAATAAAACAACGGTGATGCAATCACCCCAAAAGAAGGACTGACAAAAAAATTTAGATTTTTCATACTTTGTTCTTATACTAAGAAGTTGCCATTTATCAAGGAGAAAGGGTCCTTTTGCATTGCTAGGCAATTCTTGGAGGGAACAATACACCCCTCTTTGATTTGTGGTGGTAGCCAATTTAGCAAGACAATCCGCTACCTGATTCCCCTCTCTGAAACAATGCCTGCGCGTAGTTCGAGTTTGTTTAATAATGAGGGAGGCTCTGTCTATCTTTTAATCTTCATGTTGTTAGAATTTTCATCCGTGAACATATCCACTATGATCTTTGAGTTCAGTTCGATAGAGAAATTAGAGTACCCATTCTGACTACACCATTTCCCTCCAAACTCTGTTGCTTTAGCCTCTGCCATGATATTATCATCACAATTGATAGGGATAGAAAAATCCATAATGAGGTCCCCTTGATTGTTCTTGACCACTCCTCCAATGCCTGTCTTACCACTTTCTTTGCAGAAGCTTCCATTCGTATTAACTTTGACAGTGTCGTGTAGAGGAAACTCCCATGTAATTTGTATCCATTTCTGAGATGGTCTGAGTCTCTCGACCTTATCACATAATAAGGGTCATTCCATCTGAGTGCAGTCACTAGGTACCATGTTGGAGATAGTCGCTTTCAATGTCCATGTGATTTGGTTTGCCCTGTCTAGAATACTTAGAACGGACACCACCATCAAATATCTCGCCGAAACCACCAGAACAAAATAATCTCATGGAAGTAGAAGGTATCCAAACAAGCAACAAATCAATTCGTATACTATGGGAGGAGCTCCAACAAACAATAATGATGATAAAGACAAAGAATATGATGGTCCAATAGCCCTATCCCAGGAGGACAAAAGATGCTTGTACCATCCTTGGTGTTAATTTTGTTTGCCTTAGGATGTGATTTCTTCATAGTCAAGTTCGGTTTGAAGAAAATTATGGCTAAGGCACTACACTTAGGTCCTTGGTTCATATCTGGGATTCCTCTTAGTCCGTAAATGGGAACCAAAATTCGTTCCACAGAAGGCAACTCTATCCTTCAGTGCCATCAGGATTTGCCTGCCACAATTGCCAATTGAGTTCTATGACAAAGAAATTTTGGAAAAAGTTAGGAAGGAAACTAGGAAAACTACTCAAAATAGACATGTACACGTCCTCTACCTTGAGGGGGAAGCATGCACGCATCTGTATCCCAGTGCCACTAGAGACTCCGGTGAAAATTTCAGTCGTTATTGGAGATCACAAATAGGCAGTGATCTATGAAGGGGAAGGAACCTTGTGCAAAGGTTGTGGAAGAATAGGCCACACCTTGAAATCATGTACCCACAGGTAGGGGTGTACAAAGAAAATCGATAAACCGCACCAAACCGATAATCCGAGTCAAATCGGAGAAAAAAATTCTGATGTGGTTTGGTTTAATTTGGTTTGGTATCGGAAAATAAAATTCGACCATAATTGATTTGGTTTGATTTTAATTAAAAAAAGTCAAACCGAAACCAAACCAACCCAATATTACATTTGTATAAGTAATGTAATTTATAAATATTTCTTAAACTTTTTTACAGTTTTATCTTTTAACGTATTGTTTCAAGTTTAGACTTAACATTCTTGAATTGTAAATAAATTTTATAGCCCATAAACATAGTAACTCAAACAAATTTCAAATCAATATTAATGCTAACAAAAGAAATTCAATTCAATACTAGAAATGACGATAGTGTTGAATAATTATTTTAATTTTACATTGGTTTATAATGAAAATGCATAACTTAGTTATCTTTTTCTTTAGTGCTTAGTTATGTAATTAATATTAGAACTTATTAGCTATACTTAGTTTAGCATGACCTATATATTATTGTTAGATTATGTTAATTTTATAATGGCTTATTAATTAGCAATATTTATTTTATGTAATTTTATTATTTTATCTTTGTTATTGAATATTTTAGTATAATGCTATGGCTTCTCTCATATTATTGTGTTAGTTTCTTGAAAAATATATTATATAATTGTATTTTACTAGGACTTGAGAAATATTTGGAGCACAAGTTACATATTTTATGCTATGAAGATTTTATCGGAAAAAACCTGAAATCCGATAAAACCCGAAAAATCCGAGGAAAATCGAGATTGAAAAACACGACTTTGTTGGTTTGGTTTGGTTTATAAATTTAAAACCCGACACCATTGGTTTGATTTGATAATTGAAAAATCTGAACCAATCTGACCTATGTACACCCCTACCCACAGGCAAGAAACGCTAACACCATCACAAGAATTCCCAGAATGCTCTGAAGCATGTAATAACAAGGATGCCAAGGACGAAGGGAAAACAATAACCTTCCCAAGAAGAAGAAAACCAATTCAAAAGAACACACAAGTTCAAAGAAATGAGACATAAAAAATGCCAACCATGCTGAATAATCCACACAGAAGATTCAGGTAAAAATGTTTGATGCAAATTCTGGTAAGTTCTTGGAAACAAAAATTTTTAAATACAATACTAAAATTATTACTAATCAGTAATTAATCATCAACGGCCTAGTAAGTTGTCTGATAAACTAAAATCCAATATCCCTCCACCGAAAGTCCACTTCACACAGGATTAGCCCAAGTCCAATGCAAAGAGGAAAAGGGGGACCTTGGTCAGAGAAGGAAAGCACAGGTACAATTGTTGGCCCTATCCAAGCCCAAACCGCAAACAGTGCGACCGCCATCACTAATAAGACATCCGGGATCAGGCCAAGACCTGAAAAGCCAGAGTCGGCTGGGCCATCAACTTCCCACAACGCCCACTACCGGTGGCCATCCCCAATTGGTAAATGCTCATCCAAATGATACACCTTACCCAATGTAACACCCCAAATTTTAGACAGGGTCCTACATCGGCAAAACACAAGAGGGATGCTGAGTATATAAGTTAACAAGACTTAGACCCTAGTGACAATATTTTAAACCCGTGAGGGCCTAGGCCCAGAGCGGACAATATCACTAGCGGACTGGGCTGTTACAGATGGTATCCGGTCCACTCTTGTCTCAGCCTTGCCGATGGTGGGTCAGAATTCAATTGAGTTTAGGCAAATCACGATTAGGCGGGGCAAACCTCAGTACTGAATCTAGGCGAATTCCATGTGGTGGGGAAAACCTCAACGAGGACGCTGAGTCCATAAGAGGGGGTGTATGTAACACCCCAGACCTTTAGACAGAGTCCTACATCAACAAAACACAAGAGGGATGCTGGGTATATAAGTTAACAAGCCTTAGACCCTAGTGACGCATTTTAAACCCGTGAGGGCCTAGGCTCAGAGCGAATAATATCACTAGCGGGCTGGGCTGTTATAGATGGTATCAAAGTTTGTCACGACCCATTTTCTAAACAAGCCGTGACCGGCACCCGGTCACTAAACATGACTGAGCGAACCATCTGCGCTTATCAAATCTTTTTATAACTTCAAACTTTATATGCAACAAAGCAATACTGTAACCAAATACTTTTAATTAATTTAAATATCTAAAATAAATCAACTCCAAAACTTTATTCGTAGTAACCACTAAAATACTGATAAGTTATTATCAAAAACATTTGAATCTTAACCCATCGACTATGTCTATGAAGCCTCTACTAATAAACTGCTCAGGACATGAGATCGCCTAGCTAGTTCTCCAAGTAAACACTAAATAAAGACGACTCAAAGTAATACTCCACGAAAAATGTGGAGATCACCAATAGTATTGGAAAAGAGGTAAACCCTAACTTGTAGCCTGCTCGTCTGCAAAATCAATTCCTACGTTGTACCGCAGACCAACGCAGGTTCCCAAAAGAGAACGCCAGTACCATCTATTGTACTCAGTGAGTCTCGACGACAGGGGATGAAACTTTAATAAAATACACATTACAAATGAAGATTCTAAATGCAGGGAAAACATAAAGCTTCTAAATACAATTCTAAAATAATTGCATAATAGCAGTTTACGAATATTCTAAAAAAATCCTTTCTTTTTCTTTCTTGTAAAAAAAATATTTCACTTTATACTTCGGGAGTTCCAACTATCCTGACTTATTTCTGTCTTAATCACCATGTGATATGCACGGGTTCGATCCCAACCTGGACAAATGGGCCCAATCCAAGAGGTGCCACTAGCTTCATGGTTCTCTGCGCTCATATATCATAAGCCTGGCTAAGTAAATTCTCAGCAACGAGTGTCGCGCCTCTTTTTCTCGCGAAATCAGGTTTCGACATGTGACAACTCTTTTAAAGAGGTATCAAAAGAGGAGATTCGTCACCTAATGACTTTTAAGGTGCGTTAGGGCACCTATTTAAAAATGGCTTTGGTTTAACTAGTCAACGCCACCAAAGTTCGAGTAAGGGCTCAAGTTACCTCAAGGAGAAGGTGTTATGCACTCCTTGAGGTCCACAACTGTGGGTCTCGGCTAAACTTAAATTATGTGAATTAGTCTACGTGATCAAGTAAGCAAAAAGAGCAAAAGTCTAAGAATTTTATTACAAAGTCATTAATGCAAATACAGAGGTACAACAGTTTCAATTCTACTAGATAAAGAAAGGAAGGGAAGTCCTAAGTTTTTCAGCCTAAAGGATCACCCCGTGCAACATAAATAATATTTTGTAACTCCCTTGGGGTAGGGTGTTACTCATATTATTCAGCGGGCACATACTATCATCTCCTGCTACCCGATTACTATGTTAAAGTTGTTTACCAAAAACAATGTTCTAATTTTATATTAAGTTGTGCCCTAGGCGTGCACTACCCGTCTCATACCTATGATCCAGGAGGTTTTGGACCTCTATTTAGATGGTTCTAGACCTTATCTAGGCTGCTCAAAAATGAAAAAAACTAGGCGACAAGAGAAAAAACACATAAAGACTTCATGTAAAGGCAGTTAGAGGCTCACATTAACCTCCACACTTAAACAACAAATGCACGCAAACATATATACAAATTAGGAGATTTTCAGAATCAGAACCTTAAACATATAGACATGATTTCTAGGTGATTCTTTGAGTTAAACCATGCAGGCCGTTTTAAAGGCAAGATATTGCTCATAGACAGAATTATTCAGCCATTACAAGCCGGTTATTGAAAGTTTTAAGTTATTAATCCTGTATGTATTATGCCAAGGTGATCTACGCAGTTGAATATAACAAAATCTGCTGGGAGAAGTCCCAGAACTATTTATGCTTTCTAACAGTGACGTACATGAAACAGTGTTCGAGTGGTTTATCATTAACCAATTATAGCGAGCAATTATTCCCTATAGGCAGGATCTCTAACGCATAGTACTTAGATCTTATTTTATTATCATATCTTAATCCTATATGCATAATTTCTAGGTGAACAACGCCAAGTAGAATAATTGGAATCCTATAGGCATTATTTCTAGTAGGCGATGGGAATTGAAAGAAACATCAATGACAACTAATTTCTATAATCAGGTTTTCTAATAACACGTAGTAATAAATATAATTGCAGCATTTTGTGTTTGCGAGTAGACAGTGTATCTGTGTGTGCTTCCTCTAATGGCATGATTTCTATAGTGTACATAGTCATTGAACAACATATATAACAAATAAATTGCCAAGTCCTATAGGCATATTATCTACCCATTTTTCATGCAAATATTAAATCTACCCATTCCCATTCTTTACTAATATCCCAATCGTTTATACAAAAGTTATTACATGCCCAATAATGAATAAGATCAAAATGTTATACAAACGCTGACAATAAGCCTTCAGCAGGCCCAAATAAAATATCCAGCACTATCTGGGCCTTCAGTAAGCATACTCAGGCCTCTAATAAGGATCCATGTTCAACACACAACCCCAGAATCCATAAAGGAGCCCAAAGTCGATTTATTTGACCATAGCGCTAAGTATTGCCCAAAGGGATTAATATGAGTAGTTTGAGATTTAGGGAATGACTAAGGACAAAGTCCTAGTGTGTCAGAGTTCACAAGGATCTCGATTGGACCCCGAGCAGTGCTCACACTAGGGAGGTCAATAACGGAACCTAGGTAACCTTGTCTTTCATCCGACTAAGAATGAGAGAGCCCATGTAACAAATGAAGGATAGTAAACTAAGGTTGAGAGACAAAGCTGAGGGGTACAAACATAGTCAAGTTGAGCACATAGAGCAGATTATCAAACAAGCCTTAGGGCTTTAGAACAGACTTAGCGATGATTCAGAAAGAAAAAGTTCGACACCTAGTGCATAAGTAGTCATACATTAGCAAAACAGGTTTGTAGGATTGGTGAAAGTAGCATATACAGATTCGTAATAAAGGAAAAGGTCCAAATTATGCTAAGTGTAAGTCCTAATGTTATGAAACAGTCATGCTAATTTGGCAGCAAAACAACATTTAGACATGATAAAAGCATATTACAACTATTGGTGAATCAGGGAGTTAAAACATGCTAAAGGGCATATTGATAGAGAATAGGATCAAAACATGCTATATAGGCAAGCTATCACCACAGAAATTCAGAATAGGATAGGAAAATAGACTTGTGCCATGTTGTGAGTGTAAACATTCATGTTTTGAATACAATTGATCAGCTAACTAAAGAGAGAGCACAAATTATGCAGGTAAAGCATGTTCAAATAAAAGGGTTGATAACCTAAGGCAAAATTAAACACCAAAATATGCTAACAAGTGTAAAGGTCCCAAACAGTAGTAGAATCTAATTTACTCGAATCAGGTTTAGGCATGCTTTAAACTATCAACATTATGAAGCTAAAAGTTAAAGAGGCCTAAAATTGAAGTGAATCAAACAGAATTGCACACAAAAAAACCCACAAAATACATTAACCTAACAAACTTTAGATGTGAAAACATATGCGAATTACAGATGCATAGGAATGAAACTACAAAGTCCAATAACTCACTAGTTAAACGAAGGACAGTAAAGAATAAACTTCCACAAAAACCAAGAATCCCAATGTGTCAAAGTTCCCAAGAGCTTCGATGAACTCAGGGTAATGCTCGCACTAAGAACAAGTTAAGTAACAAGGTCTTTAGTGGCCTTGGCTTTCAGCTGGCCAAAACAGAATATAGAACAAGAGATTAGAAAAAACCTCAATTTTAGTGAAGAAATATCGATTCCCAATCTATCCCAAGAATGGAAATGAGGGGGTTTATATAGCAGTCAAAAATTGAACGAACACATAAGGAAACTAAAAATAAATCAACAACAAATAAGGAAGAAAACATGCAAAATCAGTCCGAAATCAATTTAGGAGAGAAATCCGGTAAACCTTAGTTTTATAGGGGAAGTGTAAATCACAGAAATCCAAACGAAATCGGACTCACATAATACAGTGTTGAACGTATGTAGACAAAACAATGTTCTAAATCAAAGATTCGAACCCCTTTTTGTTCGATTTCGGAGATTATTGCTTGCCATGTTTAGGCAAGCACTTAGGTAACACCACAAACGGACAAGCAGTACCAGAAGGATTCGAATATGGCAAGAAAATAGTAGTCGAATCCCATTAGGAGAGGGATTAAGGAAGGAGGCTAGGGTCTAAAAAAGAGGAGAAGAGAGAGTTTCATGGTAGTGGGTTAGAGGGAACGGGGAATTAGGGTTTGGGTACTGAATTAAAAGGGAGGGGGTTAATTGTGGGTTGTTGATCTTGAAATATTAACAACTGGGATTTTAAAATGAATGGGGCGGGTTGATTGAAATGGGTACCGACCAGATTTTCTAAAAGGTCACTTGGCTTTGGGCTGGGGGTTCTGGGCTAAGGTGCTGGGCCTTTTGGTCCGAAAATTGGGCCAGCTCTTGAGTACACATAATTTATTAAAAAATAATTTATAGAAAATGACTAGTAAATAAATAAAAAATATTTTTATGCACTAAAATTATTTAAAATAATTATTTAGCATTGTAAAAATATAAAATACTATTTTGACACAAATAATATAAATTAGGATCCATTGTATATGAATATAGGTTATTATTGCAATATTAAACAAATAACTTAAAAAATATAAAAATAATTATATGAAATGAAGTGAAAAATATTATGAAACATGTATGAGGATGCAAAATAGTAATTTGGATGATTAAGTCATCACAAATAATTTAAAGGGATATTTACTGAATTTTTATGTAATTTAATGCAATAAATTAATTTAAAAGCTCTAAAATTATGAAAAATTATAAAAAGTGCTTGTGTAAATCTTGTAAATTAAATAATGATGCAAAATAATATTTTTAAAGTATTTATGCTTATTTTAAAAATATAAGAGCAAAATTGGGTATCAACAACGAGACCCTCGGCTCGTGTGCTCCCTACTTTGGCACAAGTAGTTTCAGGAAGCCAATGCCTTATTCAGGACCCTCGGCCTGGATGATGATCCCTTCTCAGAATAGAGGATACTCCCAAAAATCTTATCTTTATAAAACTTCTTCTTGTGACTTTTCCAGTCTAAATCTTGTTTGAAGTGATCTATCAGTATTCATAATAATATTCTTGAGTGTATGCATAGCATAAGTATGAAATAAAATTACTCAAAGTATTTCTAAAAGTTCTATCTAACTCTTGAAATTTTAACGTGTAAGATCATGTAATAAGCATAAAAATATGAAAAATAGACGATTATATTTCTAGAGTAAAATATATAAGCTTTAACTAGAATATACTTAGTCAACATGTATTCACTCGTTCCAATTAAGCACATGTTGACTTAAATCATTTTATCAAATAATTTGTGGGCATGTTTTTCTGAGTAGAACCACTTCAGTAAAGGGTTATATCCACTCACCTCAAAACTCTTCGAGCCAACATGTAGGCCCCAGTCCAATTTATACCCGTCCAATTGATTCTACAACAATCAGTGCATTTTAATTAATTTCATAATTTCACACCTAAACATGAAATTTAATGTTGATACAGAGAAAGAGGGGAATTAACTATTCAATTCTTACCTACCACTACTTTAGATTAATTGACAATAGAGAATTTTATATACTTGAGTTCAAGAATTAGTGATTTGTAAAGAACCTTAGAATTTTCGTTGCCTGCGTGTGTAAGTTTCGTATCCTTTGTGCTTGCTGCGTGAACAGAACAACATTCGGTTTCTCTATTTCAAATTAGGATTTTTTGCCTTCCGCCTGTGAATGAACAAAATTTTGTTTGTATAAGGCTTTTAAGCCTTGAGTCCTTTTTTAAATTCTTATTTGTTTAAGGCTTTAAGTCGTTTGCCTTCCCATTTTATGGGCTTTAATCTTGTCTTTTTTTTTAAACTTAACTGATAATTAATGATAATTTTTTTTAATAATTAATAATATTAAAATTATTAATATACCCCTAATTGTATATCCAGTTATTTTTAAATAGAGAAGTAACTCAAAAGTCAATCACCAGCGTTTAAATATGTAATAGAAGTATAATTTTTTTTATGCACTTAAGGCAAGATAAAAAAAAGAAATTAAATTCTATAATTAGCGTGTGTTAAAACTTTTATAAATTTGAGATCTGTAACAGCCCAGTCCGCTAGTGATATTGTCCGCTCTGGGCCTAGGCTCTCACGGGTTTAAAGCGCATCATTAGGGTCTAAGGCTTGTTAACTTATATACCCAGCATCCCTCTTGTGTTTTGCCGATGTGGGACTCTGTCTAAAGTCTAGGGTGTTACATACACCCCCTCTTATGGATTCAGCGTCCTCACTGAGGTTTGCCCCACTGCATGTGATTCGCCTAAACTCAGCATTGAGGTTTGCCTCGCCTAACCGGAATTTGCCTAAACTCAGTTGAACTCTGACCCACCATCGGCAAGGCTGACACAAGAGTGACTCTGATACCATCTGTAACAGCCCAGCCTGCTATGATATTGTCCGCTCTGGGCCTAGGCCCTCACGGGTTTAAAACGTGCCACTAGGGTCTAAGGCTTTTTAACTTATATACCCAGCACTTCTTATGTTTTACCAATGTGGGACTCTGTCTAAAGTCTGGGGTGTTACACCCAATACCTTTTCGACCCCTAATCATCCCCTACCAGAGCAACCTGCAGAAACAAACTCACCATAATCCATGGTTACTTAAGTGCATCATCTGAAAAATCACCCAAAATCAAGTGATATGACAACTTCCGTCCACTCAAGAAGATTCATAATTAATTTCAAATTCTGAGTATTAGACGCAACTACCAAAGCTCAAAATACCGGAAATGATTTGACAAGAAGCACCAAACATTCTATTATGCCTCCACCGTCCAATCCAATCTCCACTTTTACCCAAAGAGGAAAATAAAAAAAACCCAAAAATGGAACACCCTCAACAACCACCCATCCTCGTAACTTGCAACCCACTACCTCCGGACCACACACCAGCATCTTCGCCGGAATTGGCGCTGCAGGGCCAGTGGCTAGCCTAAAATTTCCTATTAGGGAACCAACCGATTACCCTAATCATTCAGAACCCAGCTCATATGGCAAGAGTGACAATGAAAGCTTTGAACAAGGCCTTGGCAACCTTAGGCCCGCATCCAGGGCAATCGATGATCCTCACAAGCAACACCATCAGCATGCACCCCAACTTGGAACCACCGATGGTCAACAACTTACTAATTCAAGCATTCCAATCGATTCCCTTCTTCCCAGACCCCGCAACAGAGGACCAAGTGGAAACTCCCCAGTTTGCGGTTACTGGACCACCATCCCAATAAGTTCCATCATCTTCAACTTCAGTAGAGAAGGGACAAACCCCACCACTAAGGAACATAACAAAAAAAACAGCAGAGTACTGGACCTGCTCAAGGGGAAAACAATCAAGGACACAGAAACATTAAAGAAGGCTATGGACCACTGCGGACGGACTCACTCCTATTGATTGGACTCAGTTAGGGCGATAGAGTTCAGTGTGGAGAGAAACAATATTCTAGTCCTATTGTGTCCCTATGCTCTATCCGAGTGTAGAATGGGATTAGGATCCCACTAGAGCCAAGGTGTGATCAAACCAATTGCTAACGACGACCACTATACTAAGCATGAAGGACCTAGAGAAAAAGAAAATTGTGATGCCTGACAACGACTGCACCCACACTACTATATAAGTATGAAGGCAAAGGTCGTGTAGCTTTTACCCGAATGGTCGGGATCGAATCCATAGGGAGCCTATAGATGGGAGTGAGTGCATCAGCGATCTAGAGGGGTCGAGTGTTTCTAATTGCACTTCTAAACATTGGTTGGTGCTGAACTATACTAAATGTATTCTATTATTTGTAAGCTAATTAATGATTAACTTTGTTTTGTTTTTGTTGTTTTTTTCTAATGCTGATAAAGGCACTAGGGTCGTGACTGTGGCCTAGGTGGATACACAAAGGGATTCAATTCTAAGGTCAGGGAATATGCTAGGGATATAGCTATAACCAAAGCACGAAGGTGCTCACTCTATACCTCTCGGTAGTTTGAGTTATTTAAATCAGACATTTCATTTCTTATTATAAGAAATTTGAGATTTTATACCCTAATTGCCTCTCTCGAGTCTAATTGGGTGCCCAATAATCAAGCAATATAGGCTTAGGTAGGGTGTTACTCTCTCGAGGTTTAACCCGTTAACTAGGGCTCAAGTAGGGTTTTACCATTTCTGGGTTTAACCCCTTTGATTGGGATTACCAATCTCTTGATAATACCCTAATTTCCTATTAGGCTAATTTCTAGACTCAAGTCTTCTTTCTCAAGAAAGACCCAAGTCATGAAAAGGTTAATTAGTGTTTGCAACCACTAATTATAGCAATAAAAACCTTGAAATAACCTAAATAGCCAACACCCATTAATTTCCCAACCTTAATTTCAAAACCCCATTATATACCCACACTAGGGTTGAGCCACAACCCTAGCTAATGGGTCTAGCTACTCATAATCAAAGATGAGAACAATGATAGAGAAAAAGAATAACCCATTTAATTGATTCCTAACAATGAAATTGAAGTTTTCAATGTTAAAAATGCAAGAATAAAGCTAAAGAAATAAAAACCCTAAAATATTCACGAGCTCTCTACTCTGAAAAACAGCTGATATCTTCCAGCCCTCTAAATAAATTACAAAATAGTCTATTTATAGTCTGCCAAATTTTTGGACAAAAATAAACCTGAAATACCACCGCGGACCGCGAAAACACGACCGCGGTCTGTGAATACATTAGGACCTCACTGGAACGCCACCGCGGTCCCCGGTGAGAACTTGCAATTCTTGGGTTTAGAACTCTACCGCAGTCCGCAAAACTTCGACCGCGGTCGCGGTGGATGACAGTCAACTTTCTCAGCTACTGGAAATGCACCGCAGTCCGTGAAACCATGACCGCGGCCGCGGTGGCTGATGGCATAATTTCTGCACTCACTGGAAATGCACCGCGGTCCGCGAAACCACGACCGCGGCCGCAGTGGCTTTGTTGGCTTGAGTATCCTTGTTGGGTTTGATCCTTGTGCCGGATTCACTCCTATTTTGAGCATATTTTAGACTGAATGCCTTTATTTCTGGTTCAATCCTGCAACAAGCACAACGTATAAGCTTTCGGGGCTATTTTGTGTAAAATTGTATCCAAAATTCATGTATAAGGGCACGAAAAATGAGGTAAAAAGCCAAGTTATCAACTTCCCCAAACTTAAGCTCTTGCTTGTCCTCAAACAAAACAAAATAAGCCCCACCCCTGTGAGATATTTCACAAAAATTTGGTTTTACTATTGGTGACCTCAACTAGCATCAATTGGAACTAACCATAGCCCCTAATGCGAATGAATCACTGACAATGATTGAACTTTTCAAAACCATAGTTTCAAGTGTGATACAATAGCTTCAAGGGTTGGTCCAACTCATCAGTGAACTTCTAGCTATTACCTCGGTCAATGTGGATCCCAGACTCTTATTCCGTAACTTTCCCCAACATCTCACCTTTCAGAATAATGACACTCAGAACGAGGAATATGGTGAATCGCTCATCTCTCATCAAGTAAAGAGTCCCAAGTTTGGCTCAAAGTACCATAGGCTTTCCCTTTGTGTACATCACCACTAATATAGGCTTCACTCGTCCTGAGATCATATAGGACTTTTGTGGAATCATGATGAAGGCTTTTGGTCAAGGGTAGGGCGTATTTGGTTAGAGTGAGTTTTATCTTTCCTTAAGCACTTCATTTTTTTGGTGCTCTCACATTTTCTTGACTCTTTGAGTCTTTTTATCTTTTGTAGGGTTGGAGAGACACTTTTTCATCAATTTCCTTTATTTTCTTCTTATGCTATCCAAACCTTTGGCATAACTTTTTCATCAATTCCCTTTATTTCTTCTTTTTGTTCATTCTTTTCTTTTCATTCTTTTTCATTGCCTTTTCTCTTCTCTTTCTTTCTTTCTTTCTTTTGTGCCTTCTTTTTCACTTCATCACATCTCTCGTATCTCCCCCAAACTTATGCTTTTTGCCTAGCGCCAAGGAAAGATCGGGTGCCAAGAGAGGGTAAAAGAATGGTTAAAGGCTTGTAACTTGGGTACAAAGAAAAGGCTTAAGGCTCAAAAGGGTTGACTAGGGAATATTTCTCTTGGAAGGTCATGGAAGTGTTCAATTCTTTCTTAAATCCAAGGAAAGCCTATAGTCACTTCTCAAGTCAAGTTACACCTAGAATTTCGCCTAGACAACACTCAGGGCAAGTTCTAGACTAGTGGCACGGAACTTGGACTTGCAATTACGAATTTCTCACCACTCACAGCTAAAGGATTGTTACAGAAACCGAGTCGAGGGCCCACAACGACCTTAGTCGTGCTTTGAGTAACAAAAATGGTCCCGAAGAACCACCCGATGATTATCGGCCAACACAAGAGTCTCAAGATCATCACTATCACCATCCTCAACACAACGGTTTGTCTTTGACCATGGGATCAAAGGCAACTGTGTTAGGCCCAAGTGAAGCTTTGCTTGAGGCACCGTTATTGAAAAACAAAACAACAAGAAAAGGAAAAACAGACTCAAACCCTTAAGAAGGTTGTCACACCGTCCATCCTTGGGAAGAGCCACCCGGTTCACACAAGTTCCACCTTTGGAAAGAACCGTGGCGTTAAGAAAACCAAAAGCTTATTGCTCACGAGAAAACCAAAAGAAGCTATGAAAGAAAAGTAAGAAGCTATAAAATAGAAAAGAATTGTGTAAAATAACATAAAGTGCGTGGAATGGAATGAATATGTACAATAGGGGAATTAGATGACTATACATAAGGGATGAATATTTACAATGGATAGTTATCTTATACATACCAAAAAAAAAGAGAAACAAAAAGTTGTTTTCATTATACAATCTGATGTAGCCAAAATAAAATGCCTGTGGGGCCACTCCCCCAACTAAAAGAAAGCATTGTTGTCAATGCTATAAAGCAAAAATAGTGCACAAAATATTGGAGAGAGAGAGTAAATAAAACTCCCTATTGTCCCTCGGCCTGTTGTGGTCCCTGGTGCTCTGTTTGAGCTGGGGTAGGAACTTCCTGAGATGAGGAAGGAACTGCCTCAAATGGGAAACCTGTAGGAGCTGGATCTGGTATAGCCTGTGATGGAGCTCCGGTGGGCTGAGCTTCCTGGCTCTGAGTCTGAGTGTGATCTGTGGGGGGAGGGTCTGCCAGTATAAGCCTGATGTTCTGGGCACGGGGCATGACCTCCCTCTTCTTCAGTGGCCTCACCGGCTCCTCCTCCTGCACTGACTGAGGCAATGGCTGCTGCTCTGGATGGGGCTCTGTGGGGTCTGCTAGTAGCATCTCCAAAGGAATCTGATCGCCTGATGGCTTGTCGACCTCCTTTCTCAGCTTCGCCACCTCCTCCTTTGACGCCCTGGTCTTCCTCAGTTTCTTTGTTTCTTTGGCCAACTTTGCCAATGCACTCTCATGTGCACCCACTGCGTCCAGGAGTTTCTTCTGATTCTCCAAAATTTCTTTTAGAGTGTCCTTAATGGACTGCGGGACCTGTGATGGGAGAGGATTAACTGGGGCTGCCACGGCTGTAGAAATTGCAGTCAACTTTGTAGTAGTTGACTGCATCCAGTTGGTGAGGCTAGTGAGAGTCATTTTCAGCCGTTGAGCAGTCATGGGATAGGCTCTGGTGGAGGGGATGTCTATAGTTGTGGAGGAAGATGGGCCTGGAGCCTCCTCTGGAATGGTAGGCTGGGGCAGTGAGGGTTCCGCCACCACTACTAGCTCTTCAGACTGGATGGTAGAGGCAACCGACTTTCCCTTTGACTTCTTTTTGGGGTTATCCTTATCTTTCAAGTCATACCAG